>CM054182.1:65355878-65433378 GCA_028829895.1 Sinotaia quadrata
ACATGTTAGGTCGGTCATGAACTATTTTGAACTCAAGCACTCAGTGTTCGTTAAATTTATAAACAAATACCGATCTATCTGTATTAATACATAAAAATATTTTGTGACTTAGTATGAAAGGAACAATAAATACAAGCTTTTTCTTATTGTTTCCAGAAACAAATATATTCATTTCAAGGTTTTGTTCCTTCAAGTGGACACAAACATACCTGACTTACAAGACATATATACTCATACCAATCTGATCCACGATTTCAGAATGGACACACTCAGATTGCGTCCAATAATGTAATTTAAATGGACATATATATATGCCAGTAAGTGCTATAGTGTAATTTGAATAGACACATAGGTGCCAATATAGTGTAATTTGAAATGGATACATATATGCCAGTGTTTCTTAAAATGGTCAAATACATGTATGTTTCTTCAAATGGACACATACATGTCTGTTTCTTCAAATGGACACATACATGTCTGTTTCTTCAAATGGACACATACATGTCTGTTTCTTCAAATGGACACATACATGCCAACGCTCCAGTCGGTGGATTCATCGTTCCACTCAAAGGCCGAGATGTTGTTGTTGACGATCTTGGCAAAAGCGTACACAAGATGGGTACACAGGGCAGGATCCACATTGTCAGGAGTGAACTTCGTCACTCCGTTCCTGTACTGGGACCAGTTGGTGTAGTAACATACTCGACGAAGGCCACCTGGTGCCAAAAATAAATCACATTCCATTAGCTAGAGCCTGTCGGGAGGTTACCTAATCAATCATCTGTACACTTAACTAAGAAGAACTATTACATTCTATGTGTGGGGTGAATGAAAGCCCTCATATGTCTGACGTAAAGCTTTCTAGCTTTGTAAGGATGAATTTTTATATAAGAATGTCGTTAATTTAATAGTTTTACTTGAGTAAAAGTAGATAATCAAAATTTGACTTCAACATTATCGATAAGTGAACATTTGCAACCAAGCCTCGTGACGTTTTGAACACTGTCATTATTTCATCTAAAGATCCAGTATTTAAGTTTCTTTCAGCTGCATGCTTAATTTTCACCTAGTCGTTGTAGATGTAATTTGTCTATGGGACTGTTTCTTTGAATTAAAATGAGACAAGTTAGCTGTTTATACCACTTGCATTTTCTGTAGATTACTTTACCATCAATAAAATTATTTTCATAGAGCAAAAATTGTATTATCATCCGTATATTTTTTCTTGTCTTTGTAATTTAAAATTTCATTTTGTTTTACGTCTTGTGATATTTATTTTCCTTAATAAATATTTTATAGTTAATCTTATATTTTCATTTGTGATTGATTTGCATGCTTTTCAGCCGGTGGGAGGGTGGGTGACTGAGCCGTGGATATTTGTGATAGGGAAATATCATACCTCCCAAGTAAGTGGCTAGCCTGTAAATCTGGGATTATATTACTAATTATTAAATATTATAATTAATTTAATCTCCATCATCTTTACGCAGAGATAAGCCTGGTGGGGGCTAGCACATAGAAATAAAGAAAGAAAGAAAGAAAGAAAGAAAGAAAGAAAGAAAGAAAGAAAGAAAGAAAGAAAGAAAGAAAGAAAGATAAAAGAAACAGACAGAGACAGTTTTCATCATCATTCAACAATACTATTTCCCTAACGTTTGCATTGTATTGTATTGTGTAAAGTCTCATAACACAGTGATAAAGGCACTTAAAGTGAATGTCACCTCACATAAATACTCATAACACAGTGATAAAGACACTTAAAGTGAATGTCACCTCACATAAATATTCATAACGTATCTACATCACAATAACAAGAATAGAAGTCTTATGAAAGAAAGACAGAAAGAAGAAAAATATCAAATGATACAACACGTGACGTGTTCACTAACTTTGTGCCTGCACTTGTTGTGGAGGGCTGAACACGCCAACCATGACGGCTAGCACAACTATTGCTATTCGATTCATCTGCACATTAAAACGTCATAAATGGTCAAAATAAAAGTCCATCAAATGAGTTTGGAAATATGTCTTTTTCATTTTTGCCACAAATTAGTACATGTACACAATGGATATAATGTATCAACAAGGCAGTTTGTGAAGATAAAACGGAATAATTTGCTTGATTGAGATCTATTAAAGTTGAAATGCAGAGTATGTGTTTAAAAATCAATATGTATGTATGCATGTATAATTGTATGTATATATGTATGTATGTGTAAGTAAGTATGTATGTGTATGTGTATGTATGTATGTGTGTGCACATTTGCTTATGCGCGATGTTTACTCCCAAGTGTACATATATTCTCCAAAGTGCTTCAATATTTATTAAATACATATGCAAATAATTTTCTTGTTTTAAAACTGCACGTGAAAATAGACATGAAAAGCAAACCTCTCTGGTGAGAACAATTTTCAGCCCGAAATAATTTTTGAGGCAGAAGATCATCAACTAAATGACCTTTATGCTGGCAAATTAGTGCTGTCACTAATAAAATCGTGTTGCCTTTAAGAAAGTGTTTAAGATAATATTATTGTGATAGTTCTAAAGCAATCTGCTGAATTTTCAGTTATAGTTTCTCCCATATTTTAATATAACAAAAATCTAGTGAGGGTAAAAAAAGGAAGCAAAAGCTTCCACAGAAATTGGTTATGTTTGAAAGAGATTAAGCCATAAACATAAATGATAACGAACCTGTTACTAACCGAACAATCAATCATATTGACAGTAAGGTAATAATGCATATCGCAGACAACAATATAAACAATAGACCTATTGACAATAATGCATATCACAGACAACAATATAAACAATAGACCTATTGACAGTATAGTTAATAATGCATATCACTGATCGCTCAATAGACACAAGGAAAGCAGTGGAAAGTAACATAAGTGTAACATAGTCAAATTTTGAATTTATTCATATAGATACCCACTATACAGAGATTAGGTTGACAAGACGTACCTGTCCAAAATAAAGCACCAAAAGGACAGGTATAAATTGAAACAAATTCACACTTACTAAGTGTGACGCCAACGCCACTTAGTTAATGATTATGATTATTATTAATTAATTATGTAATTCACATCTTGTAAATGAGTGAGGTGTGACTAGGAGCCTAATTCACATTTAGTCCTGAGTGATGTGTGACTAGGAGCCTAATTCACATATTGTTCTGAGTGAGGTGTGCACCAGGGAAGCTAAATATTGAAACATTAAACTACTCCTGTTTAAAAGTTAAAGTCTGAAATCCAGCAGGCAATAGAGACTGTAGTAATTATTATAATATTGATTAGTGAAAATGAATTAACTTAATCAATTGAGGATTTAACATGCGAAGAAATCTTTCTAAACTTATTCCTTATATTAGTATTTTTAATATCTTACCATCTGTTTGTTATCATAAATTTATCTCCATACAATTCATAACTGTAATGTATTGTACTGTAATTGCAATTATTTTATGCTGTGATTACACCCCTCATTGGCCAGGAAACAAGTCACTGGGACAATATATTCATCAAGTGGTGAAGTCATCGAAGGAGAGAAAAACAGAATATCCGCTTGAAAGTGGAATCGTAAAAAAAATTACCTAATGACTCGGTACATCACCCCCATCTAGTGCAGATTTTAATATCTCACCACATTTATTGCCACTGGATAAAATATTTAAAATTCAAATTAACGTAGACATTCAAAAAGTTAATTAAGCGCCTGAAAGGTAGAAGTGGAAGCAAATTGTTATAAAGCCCCTATTTTCTCCTTGGAGACACTAGTGTTTAATTTTGCACACGTGATTTAGTTCACTTAATTCACCTTGTATGATAGCATTAAAATATGTGTCTAAAAGTTTTAATAAGTGGTTCAAACTACTAAACAGCAACTTCTGAACTACATGGAGGGGTCAAAAGGAGATTGTTCAGTATTTACTGAAGGACATGTATGAAAATGGAGCATGATCTGGTTCAGTATATAACAGGTTGCTTACCTTACAACGGACAGTGACGGTAAAGTTCAGATGCACTAAAGGTTAGAATGGAGAGTATAGTAGAGTTCAATATATACTGGATGTACCTGAAGGTGTATTTAGAATGCTATGGAGAGTGATGATTGAGTTTAGATGCACTAAATATTTGAATGGACAGTATGGGAGAGTTCAGTATATACTGGATGTACCTGAAGGTGTATTTAGAATGGAGAGTGATGATAGAGTTCAGATGCACTAAAGGTATATATTAGAATGGAGAGTGTGGTCGAGTTCAGTATTTACTGAAGGTATATATTAGACTGGAGACATGATAGAGTTCACTATACACATTAAAATAGGAAGTATTTACCTCAAACTTAATACTTATTAATATGTGTTTATTTATCTGTACAGTGAGCGATATTTTTTTTTAAGTGGGAGAGATTGCACTAGTGACATTTTATCTTATCTTGCTCCAGATAAAATAGAGAAAGAAAATATAACATTAAAACATTACGCATTAAATTTTATTTTAAAAATAAGCATCCAAGGAACATATTTCTAAAATTTTTGTTTGGTTAAAATGTGGAATAGATTTAGAATGTAAATGACATATTCCTAATATTAATGTCTGGTTAAAATGAAGACTAGATTTAGAATGTTAATGACATATTTCTTTTAAAATGTCTAATTAAAATGATGAATTGAGTTAGATTGTAAATGACGTTTTGCTAATAAGAATGTTTGGTTGAAATGATGAATTGAGTGATATTGTAAATGGCATATCTAATACTAATGTCTGATTAAAACAATGAATTCATTGAGATTGCAAATGATATATTTCTAACATGCCTATGTGATCAAAATGATGAGTTTCTTTGGAGTAAATGATGTACTTTTATACACCTGTTTGTTTAAAACGATAATTATGTTCAGATTAATTATTAATGACGTTTTAATTCGCGTCATTAGTTATATAAAAGCTGAGTTCATTTTGACGTAAATGACATATTTCTATTGCGCCAATTTGTGTGAAAACGATGAGTTGATTTAGACTTTAAAACACCAGTGAGATCTTCTCGATAAAAATAAGCACACTATAGGTTGAGCGGGGCGGAAGGGGGGAAGTGGAATGGCAAAGATAATCCTTTCATTCAGCTATGCTTTCCTTGTTTTACTCTGGAAGTAAAATGTCATTTCATACAGGTCCTTTTAGAATTGTTACGTTCGCGCTATTTTAAGAACTGTAAAGTCCACGTATAATCCAATCGTATAATTTTAAACGGTTACATAACCCAGACAACCGTATACGTATCGTAGTTAACTGCCTATGACGAATCATTATCTACCCCATTGACAAGTGACCCAACATTAGCCGAAATTAGTTGTAGGTCCACTTTAAACAAATACCAAATATTGCCTTCAAGATTAGAATATTTTCTCTCTGCAAATTATTGACCAACAATGTAAAAGATATAAAACAATACACACATACCTTTCTTTCTGGTCTATTCACAATGGTGTCATGTCAAGAAATGCTTGTCAGATTATAAAACAGGACACACGGGAAAAAAGCGACGTGAGACCTAAACATGTGCCATCTACTTGATATCAGAAGTCTTCCGAATGGTTAGGATGTCTAATCTTGGGGTAAACTTCAGTACATTTCGCAGTTTAGTGTTTAAAGTGCCCTGATTGTCTGAGGGCGGCATCTTCAAGTGAATTGTTAATGCACTTCGATGACTTTCTGGGCTTTTCTTTTCCTAACTGTTATTTACTGCTTATTTGTTCTTTCTTTTAATTCTTTCTTTCTTTTCTCTTAATGTATATTGTTTACATTTTTTTTATTTTTTTATTTTTTAGGTCTTTCATATCCTTACTTTAATCCAACTAACTCCTTTCTTTCTTTCTTTCTTTCTTTCTGCTTTTGATAGCTTTCATTCATTTTATTCCAATCTTCGATATTTATCGTTAGTTAGTCTTTCCATTATTTTTTCATTATTTCTTTATGTTTTCTTTTTGCATTGCATACTACTCTATCTCTCAAATGCATAAGTTAGTATACCTCTTTTTAATGTTATTATTTTATATGCAATTTAAATTTATTTTTAATATATATGTTAGATTTATTCACTTTCTATTGCCTCGTTCTTTCTTGACTCTTAGTGTTAGGTAATGATATCTTACCAAAATTGCAACTCACTCACTCACTCACTCACTCACTCACTCACTCACTCACTCACTCACTCACTCACTCACTCACACACACAAACACATTCATTCATTCACTCTCTCTCTCATTCACAATCCATCCATCTATCTATCTGTGTCATGCATCCTTTTGTGCAGCTGTTATGAGTGCTTCTGTTTCTGCTTTCAATCCTGCCTCTTTCAACCATTTGTACGTTGATTGCTTTGTTGATATTTCGTCGGCTTGTCGTACATATTGGCCATTATTATTATTATTATTATTATTATTGTTGTTGTTGTTGTTGTTGTTATTGTTAATCATCAATAACTGATTACAAGTGATGAAGAATTCTTAATTTATGTTTATTAATTATTCTCCCAGGAGACACCACGCATGACTCCTATTACGTAATATTTCAAACAATAGCCGATTGTAGGTCATATCCAAGCCTGACGCTTAACTGATAGATTTCCCGCCATAAATTCATATGCGCCTTTATATACCGTGCACCTGGTATTCACGAGTAAAAAGTCAAAGCACATACTATCACCATCACATTTTTTTCAAAATTGTCCACCCACACCAATATTTAATAAATATATAATAAAGAAATAAAATATTAAAAATAAATAAATAAATTTAAAAAATCACATACTCACTCCGTATCAAATGTGACTGTCATCACCATCAGGGTAATAAAGAGTCACAATCACACCCATCACCATCACATTTTTTTACCCACACCCGTATTTGATAGACATTATATATATATATACCAACAACAATCACTCCTTCTCACAAGAACAAATACAGCCACAGAAGCAGACAGGATACATGATTACAATCCACACACAACTGCAACAACCCCCCCCCTCCCCCACATAAGAGGCAGGCTTAAAATTAAAATAAAATTATAAGTAAATAAATAAATAAAAGAAAAAATTCCTCCTCCAGCGCTCTACAGCTCCACACGGCGACTACTACAGGAGGCCACCATCACCACCCTCCTGCACCCGCCCCCCAACCACTACAGGCATGAAGTTCAATACCACCTCCAAGCAGCCACCTTCACCTCTCTCCAGAAACAAGTGAGGAGAGGAAGACCCTCCAGAGTCCAGAGGATCACCAAAGCTGATAATATCCCAGATAAAAGGCTTCCTGCATTAGTTTCTCTCTTTTGCCAGTCTGTATTATGTTGGATTGATAACTGATGTGAAGTTTAGTATGATTTTTATCAGTCTGTCAGTGTCAAAAAGTATGAAGTACTGATTTGTGTATTGGGCAATTCATGTGTAGAAGTGTAGTCTTGATTTGTGTATTGGGCAATTAATGTGTAGAAGTGTAAAGTCTTGACTTGTGTATTGGGCAATTAATGTGTAGAAGTGTATGCTTGATTTGTGTATTGGGCAATTACTGTGTAGAAGTGTGAAGTCTTGATTTATGTTTCGGGCTGATTTAAGATATTTATTTATACTACGAATAACTAAAGCTATGCTGAAGGTGTCAAACTATGACAAATCAGTTAACTGTGAGAATGCTGTTGAATGAAGCTTTCACGTTGTCTCGTTTGTACATCCTTCGACGTTGATGCATTTGAGGAATTTATTATTTGATCTGTTTATTGAATTCTTGATAGAAGTCTTAATTAATTGTTGAACTCTTATCGGATTTTAACCAACTACTATTTGATGAAAGTGATTATATTTCATTTGCAAGCTTAGACGAATGATTATTGAAACTTTTGCATTGGACAATGTGTGCTCGATTGATACTTTATAAACTTTCATTATTTTTCTTATAAATTTATTATTGTTATTATTAAGTTATTTACTTGTCTGAGAATCTGTAGTTTGTTAATTTTCACTATTTGGTAGAGTTGTACCAGTTTTTCGTCTCACGTCAGTGTCTGCACCGCGCGAAAAAAGCGGGGGCCTTAAAAGGGAGTGGAGGTTAAAACGAGCTGCAAGATAAGTGAAGGTGCTACGGAATGGAAAGGCGTGTCCCTCCTCCCATCCCCTTATTTTAGGATGGTGTCAGTCAGAGGGTGTAGAAGGGAGTAAGCCAGATATTTTTTTTTAATTCTCATATGCATATTCAGCGGCTATCACTCTCAACAACTTTATTGCTCACACATAAATACTTTTAATTCTTCACAGCTTTCTTTTGCCTGCTTTTGATCATAAATTAATCTCAATATTTTCCGATAATTGTAACGTATTGTAGCAAAATTGTTGTTGTTTAGTGTTGTTGATTACGTCACCAGGGTCACATTAATGAGCTAGGAAGCAGACAGCACCCTCCAATTGCAGTGTGTCTAATCGGAAGTTGAGTACAGCATTATATATGGGCTTAGTGATAAGGAAATTACAAAAGTAAAAACTAAACTTAACGCCACTATAGTATTTAGAGATAAGGAAATTACAAAAGTAAAAGCTAAACAACGCCACTATAGGACTTAGTGATAAAGAAATTACAAAAGTAAAAGCTAAACTTAACGCCACTATAGGACTTAGTGATAAAGAAATTACAAAAGTAAAAGCTAAACTTAACGCCACCATAGGTCTCAGCACCGAAAGTAGGGCATCACAAGTTTCTTGCTGTTATTGTTATCGTTCCTATCGACTGAATCTTAAGAGTTAGTCTTTGAGACATTCTTTCATTTGATAGATATAATAATTATATTTGTTATCACACATATGATGCCACTTTAGCTTCTTTAAGTTGGTTTTCTATTCCAAATTTGATCAGGTAAATCAGCACATGTTGAGTTGTAATCCACGAACTAAGAGGGATTAATGCCCTAATAAGGCGAGAGACTAATACCCTAATGAGGAGAGGGACAAATGAGAGTAAGAATCAGGGAAAAAGAAGAATAACTCTTTCCATAATGACTTGTTCCAAGTACAAGTGAACTTAAAAGACATTTTCAGTGTTTTAGTATTCATGACCTTGTCCTTATTTACAAGCTAATGCTCATACATCCCACATACATCCCACATACATCCCTCATACATCCCACATACATCCCACATACATCCCACATACATCCCTCATACATCCCTCATACATCCCTCATACATCCCACATACATCCCTCATACATCCCTCATACATCCCTCATACATCCCTCATACATCCCACTTTGAAACAAATGAAAATGTTTTGTAATGAAATACTTTCTAGCGCGTAGCTCAGCTTTTAAAATGCAGCTGTTGGTTTCCAGGAGTCTAAGGATGCAGCTTACATTTTGCTATCTATGTGTTTGTCGTTTTGCACTCGGACAACAGTTTGTTTATGCATTATTTTTATCAAACTCATGTTCTAATAACTCACAAATGGACACCACGCATATGCTCATGCGTACATGCACACACACACACACACACACACACACACACGCACACACACACACACACACACACACACACACATACACACAAAATACCTTCTCTTAGTCACTATTACATACTGTCATCATATGTAACACAAACAATTCTCATCTTTTTTTTCATATATGACATATTATATTCTCATAAAAACGCATATATGCAAGTGGCTTTTGAATGTCACGCAAATTAAATAGCGCGTCTCAACATGGCTTGGTGTTTGTCATGAGCATTTTATTGGTGTGTTGTCTTTGCATGCTTACGAGTTCATGTCAACAGTACTTTTAAAAAAGATTTCTATACACGTGCACATTACTGTCATGTGTACTTTGTAATGGCATATGTAGCCCACCCACCCCTCCTCTAACAAAAGACTACATGTACACCTACCTTCTAGAAAGGCCTACCCTTATCCCCAGGCTGTGAACATACCTGAATGTTCTAGACAACTCGCTAAACTAACCAAAGTGCAGCTCAGCCATGCAAACGAAACTCACATGTAAATTGTTAGTCTAATGAACATGATTGTTGAGACAAAATGTATTTTGCTCCCAGACTTAACGAAGTATAATCATACTGCTAACCTTATTACTGGTTATCAACAAAGCAGGAAATCATCCTCTGTATATATTACTGCTGGAGGTATGTGGTTTTGCTTGCTTAACTAATATCACAATCATGTTTATCTTATGACATTAATTATATTTTATATTTTGCTTATGATATTTAAATGTATGATGATCATGTAAGTAAGAGTGTTCTGTCAGAGAAGACATGAGGATGATTTCATACATCATGTGTATTTTATTGGCAAATCAACATTTTGTCAGATATTTTTTCAATGATATCTGAGACATTGAATTCAATGAGCTATGAAATGACACCAGAACAGAACACTTTATCTTGGATGTTGACTTTGACAAGTATTGCACTGCAAAGCAACACCACAGCAGAATGACTCATATGACAAAACCAGTTCAATGAACCATGTGAGCATTTGCTAACAACATTCATTGGGACTCAGACTACACTCACTACATGCATACATAAAGTTATGTATTTATGAAGTCACAACCACACAGCTTCAGACCAACTCTACCGAAGTACTCTTGAGTTCACTCAGAAACAAATTCAGTATTCTCTTATAAACTCATTTATAGTTCAATCATATGAATGAACTAAATAACTACTACAGTGTTAAATGGACATTCTCTTAAGACACCACATGGTTATGATTATAAACGTAAATATATATATAAACTCTAATTGTAACTATTTAATTATTTGCTATATGAAACCATGCTGTCTTATGTTATTTCTTGTTGAATACATTTATTGTTGATACTTAGACCACTCGTGTTAGCGTGACTCACATGTTATATGTTGTAGTCTGTCACCCTGTATTTACTTACTACCCTAGCTGTACGTATCATGGGGCTCAAGCTATCTTCTAGAACTGTCACTCTTTTATCCTACATTATCTATCATTCATCTTTCTAACACTTGTGTCCATCTAGAATCTAGATGGTGAGTTTGGGGGATTAGCTTAAGGTTACAAGCGACCCATCGTGGTGAAGAATTAACAGTTTGCCCACCTCTCGGCAAAACGGTACATGTACACACACTTGTGTGTTTATATAACGACTCTCTAGTTGTATATGCGTCTGTGTTAATGTCCATTACACAACAGTGTGATAGATTACGTGAATTCTTGACAAATTTATTTGTGGATTCATTAGTGAGTGCCTATATATATATATATATATATATATATATATATATATATATATATATATATATATATATATATATATATCAAGGCTTAAAATATAGTTCCTATAAACTTTATTTCCAAATTGCTGAAACTGATTTCTTCATTCACTAAACAAACGAAAAGCACGTGACCTCTCAAGCTTGATTTCTTTTACAGCCAAGCTTTTATTTCTAAAACGATAATATTAAACGTCAAATTATTTTTAATTATAATTATTGTTGACTATAATTCTTTTATTTCACACACACACTCCTCTCTACCCACCCACTTCACAAATGAAATCATTTTACACTGAAAATTTCTCATGAGATTTCTTCTTCTTATCACAAATACCTGAAAATTAAAAGTAATTTACAAAATTCAAAAACTGCGAACCAACAAGAAAATTAAATCATTCAGTTTTCTTGTAAAAATGTAAAAATGAAAATTGGAAAGCATTTCCAGAAAGGCCAAAGAAATTAGAGGAAAACTCAAGAGATTGGCACGATCAGATATTGATTTCACACAGTTGTCCCAACTCTCAAGGTGCTCGATAGTCGGAGCACGCTGGAACGAGTCTGGGAAATTCACATGTGCCAAAGGATTCATTGAATGCCATACCCGTCGGGCAGTATTTGGTGACTGATTGGTGATTTGTGCAATGGATGTAGGCGTTGCAGTTGTTGGGATCTCCATAGTATCCATCGTTTCGTGTCTGACAAAATCCGGTGTTGGTACTGCCGGCAGCTACAGAAAAATGGCAATTTAATTTTAAAATACTTTTAATTTATAATTTTAATATGTATGAGAGAGAGAGAGAGACACATTGATAATATAAGAGAAAACATCAAGCTCGGTATTTTTTATATGCTATTATTTATTTTTTAGTAATATGATTGGGTTAAATAAAGGCCCTAAACTCTTACAAAAATTAAAACATGGAGTCATGATATAGGGTTCAGGGATGGGTGGTAGAAGATTGTTATGTAAGAAAGATGGAGAACATGGGAAAGAACGAACAAGGCAAACATACACGTTATTAATGATTGCAAGTTTGAAAGGATTAGAAGGGGGCCGAACAATCGGATCTAAGGTCAAATGTTGGTTAAACAAAATTTAACCTCTAATCACCATTAATTATCGTCCTGATTAAATACAGTCACCTACAAGGACATTAATTATCGTCCTGTTTAAATACAGTCATCTACAAAAACGTTAATTATCGTCCTGATTAAATACAGTTACCTACAAGGAATTCAATTATCGTCCCGTTTAAATACTGTAATCTACAAGTACATTAATTATTGTCCTGTTTAAATAATCACCTTTAGAAAGTGAGTACAAAGATCGAACCATCGACTGTATACAATAAAACCACAGTGGCCTGGAAAAATCCTAATGAGAACAGTTTGCACCCGTTATCCCATTGTTGTCACGTGGGAAGTTTTAGCCGCTATTATGTGAATGAAATTTTGACTTGTATTTTATAATTGTATGTTGTTATAGTTGCAGCTAATTTAATAGCACTATAGCGATTGAATGATGCGTGATATTAATGATGTAAAGACTAGAAATTTAATGTCACTAATATATATTTTTTTCCGAAATGAAACACGCGTTTTATTGATTAATTAAAAGACTAGTTTGTTTACTTAATGTAAAGAGATTGTTAGCCATTTATGCAAATCAGAAGAATATGTTCGAAATTAATTTCATAAAAATTAATTTATTTTTAAATTAATTGAATAGTTTAACAGAGTGAAAAGTATTCATTGATAACTCATGAGAATATGTTTGATAGAGTTATGTGAACAGTTCTTCTGGAATATTTTTTTTTGGATTGCCTAAATAACTCAGTTAAGAAATCACCTCTTAGTGAAAATCAGATTAAAGTTGTTTTAATATTGACTTGAAGTGGACTTTTGTCATGAGTGATTATTTTGACAAATTTGTCCAAAAGTTATCGAAGAGCGTTTAGAACCACGCCTTCAGTTTAAGGCCAGGGTTGAAGTTCGGGCTAAAGGTTAAATCTGTCCAATGAGGACTGAGTATTTTAAATAACTCACTATGTCAAGTTTCTTATCCGCCATATTCCATAATGGTATGACCACTTGGATTTTGTGTATAATATAATTTCTGAGTTTTACTGGCACAAGTTAGCACAATAGGTGAATGAAATTCATAATTGAGACAAGTCAAGGAAATTTTTAATGCAATATATGTCAATTTTGTCAAGGAGATTTTCTGGCACAAGTCAGCACAATAGGTGAATGAAATTTATAAATGAGATAATTCAAGGAGATTTTCTGACTTGTTAGCACCCACGCCGGACGGGAATTTGGTTTCTCGAGTACTGGATGGTGGTAATTGTTGAGCTTTTAAGTTGATAATAGAGAAGACATTCAATAGATAGTCAAGATGTCCAGACAGGCCGAGATTACGGGAAACAATCCAGGCATGACTGCATTAGCTTATATAGATTGAAGTGTACATTCAGTTTAATGAAATATGCCTGTCAAGTGTCGAATAGACGTGTAGAGAGATCGTAGAACAATTCCTGTTGTATTAGATTTGTTGATGACCGTGAGTGGCACCAATTAATTATGCCCTCCATTCCATTTTCATAGCTGTTGCTAATTTACTATAATTCATATTTTTTAATTGAGTTTAATAAATTGTTATTATTCATCTTTCTGCATTTGATATTACTGAAATCTAGTAATGGACGGATGGATGGACGGACAGACAGACAGACAGGCAGGCAGGCAGACAGACAGATAGATAGATAGATAGATACATACATACATGAAGTCAATATATTTAATATTTAATAGAAATACAACAATAAACTGAATTAGTGTGATGCCAGTAACACTTACTGGTTCCGTGTGGTGTTGTAATCACGTGCGTAGTTGTAATCACGTGCGGTAGCTGAGTTTGTGCTGGAGCAACAGAGCTGCAAGGTCCGGCTACGTTTAGAGGCCAGTCGCAGAATTTTGTCACCGCATTATACACCAGTCCAGAGGCGCACTCTACAGCGTAACTTACCTTAAGTAGGAAGTTTTTTTAAATAATCAAAACGAAAATAAATGAAAAATACATGAACGATGGATATGTTCATTTAACGATTTAGAGTTTAGCTGAGGAGTTGTCTAACTTTCGATATATTTCTTTACATAAATGTATACAGATTTAGCATCAAGGGAGTTAATACACTCGTTACATTCAGTTTCTGATTTCACTTTAGGAAGAAAAGTTTGATTTCACAATCATGAGGCAAGACAGTTATGAGAAAGAGTTGCAGCAAACAGTCCCATTCTTGAGAAAGCAGTTTCCACCCCCAACCTAAAAGTTTTCTTTGTTTTATCTTACTTTAAAACAGTTTCCATTTTATTTCCATGCCGTTAATATGTTTTTATCTTCATTCCCCAATCATCCCTTCATCTTCTAAACCATTCGTAACTTGTGAAGACTTACTGAGAACTAAGTAAATATTGTTTTAAGTACTGATGATGACGGTGATGGTGACGATTATGACAATAACGACGATTTTGATGACGACGATGATGATGATGTAAAGACCAGAGATATGATATTCAAACCTGGTCGACACAGATGTAGAACTGCCTACACACATATGGATTTGGGTAGAAGTCGTTGGGCTTGTTCCTGCAGGAGAACTCTGTGGTAGAGCTGATTAATCCAGTTGGCGAACATGACGCTGCGCAAAATAACAGTCGAACAAGCACTTCTAAATATTTGTCAATAAACTCATCCAAAAATTGTTTGCATTTGTTCTTTAGTGTCCTACAGATAGTACACATGGATTCACACACACACACACACACACACACACACACACACACACACACACACACACACACACACACACACACACACACACACACCATATATATACACATATAAACATACACTCGCTCAAGAACAAATATTTATTCCAGCAGAAACTCACCACACAAAATGTATACACACACAAATATGAACGCAGTCACAAATACGAATGCAGTCACAAATACACACACACACACACACACACACACACACACACACACACACACACACACACACACACACACACATACACACACACACATTTATGAACTCAGTCACAAATACACACATCAAACACACATACACACATAAAAAATATGAACGCAGTCACAAATACACACACACACACACACACACACACACACACACACACACACACACACAAATAAGAACGCAGTCACAAATACACACTTGAACACACAAATACGAATGCAGTCACAAATACACACACACACACAAATACGAATGCAGTCACAAATGCGCACACACACACAAATACGAACGCAGGCTGAATTTGGAGTGCAGGTGGATTAAAAAATGAAGCGCTCCAGATGATGAGTCAGCACCATTAAAGATGTCAGCCAGGTAAAAATCCTTCCCATGTATGTCGGGCCATGTCAAGGTCAATAGCCAAATTCATCGATTTGGCTGCTTAAACCACTGGTCAATAGGAAATATCTATAGCCGCTTTAATTCTTAATCCTAAGACCAGTGAAAACATATAAATACCCAAAATTTCTGTCGGAAGCCATGTCAGGTTTCAAAGGGTTAGCCCAATCCCTGACACTCAGCATTGAGAGAGGAACACAGCAAAACGAGAAACTCATGAAAGCTGTTTTCCTAAATGTGAACTATCCCAAGAGACTTAATGATTTATTTCCGAGTGTATCTACTGAGACTTTGTTGTGTCTTGGATCTTGGAGACAGTGAACTCAATAAGTAATCCTTATATAGCTGGCCTAGCTGAAGGTCAATGTTCTTGTCAGCATGATTATGTTTGTAATTCTCTGTTCGAGAGTTGGTTGAGTTTTCTTCCTTAGAATAGTAGTTGGCTATGTGTAGTGGCTACTTGCTAAGGGTCATGTATTATAGCTGCAAATTCTCTTGTAATGAGAAGACTAGCTATTTTTCCTAGTGGAATAATTTATTGGGAACAATGAGAATATTCATTAAGGGTTGTTCAGTGTTGAGATTACAAGAGAGATAACTTTGAACAAGCATATGTTTAGTAGTGCTCAATTATGTCTGTAAGCAAGGTTTTAATAGAACTTTAACACTAGACAGTATAAATTCCTATTTATTGAATAGTGTTTAAATTACGTATATCGACTGCACAGCACAATGCACGGACTTGGTGACCAGATCTATATACATCAATGCTCTGCACACTTAACTATTATTGTGGAAGAAATATTACATTCTATGTGTGGGGTGAATGAAAGCCCTCATATGTCTGACGTAAAGCTTTCTAGCTTTTTAAGGATGAATTTTTTATATAGGAATGTAGTTAATTTAGTTTTACTTGAGTAAAAGTAGATAATCAAAATTTGACTTCAACATTATCTATAAGTGAACATTTGCAACCAAGCCTCGTGACGTTTTGAACACTGTCATTATTTCATCTAAAGATCCAGTATCTAAGTACCTTTCAGCTGCATGCTTAATTTTCACCTAGTCGTTGTAGATGTAATTTGTCTATGGGATTGTTTCTTTGAATTAATGTGAGACAAGTTAGCTGTTTATACACTTGCATTTTCTGTAGATTATTTTACCATCAATAAAAATTATTTTCATAGAGCAAAAGTTGTAGTATCTTCCGTATATTATTTTTTGCCTTTGTAATTTGAAATTTCGTTTTGTTTTACGTTTTGTGATATTTATTTTCGTTATTAAATATTTTTATAGTTAATCTTATATTTTCATTTGTGATTGTTTTGCATTCTTTTCAGCCGGGGTGGGTGGGAGGGGTGGTTGAGCCTTGGTTATTTGAGATAGGTTGACTCTTAAGGAAATATCACCCCTGACAAGTAAGTGGCTAGCCTGTAAATCTGGGAAATTATTATTGATTATTAAATATTGTAATTAATTTAATCTCCATTATCCCTACGGACAGATAAGACAGGTGTAGGCTAGAAAGAAAGAAAGAAAGAAAGAAAGAAAGTTAATAGAAACAGACACAGACAGAAAGAAAAAATTAACAATGAGAAATGATACAACACGTGACGTGTTCACTAACTTTGTGCCTGCGCTTGTTGTGGAGGGCTGAACACGCCAGCCAGGACGGCTAACACAACTATTGCTATTCGATTCATCTGCACATTAAAACGTCATAAATGGTCAAAATAAAAGTCCACCAAATGAGTTTGGAAATATGTCTTATTCACTTTTGCCACAAATTAGTACATGTACACAATGGAAATAAAATAATGTATCAACAAGGCAGTTTGTGAAGATACAACGGAATAATTTGCTTGATAGATTTAAGATCTATTAAAGTTGAAATGCAGAGTATGTGTTTGAAAATCAATATGTATGTATGTATGTGTATGTATGTGTATGTATGTGTGTGCACATTTACTTATGCGCGATATTTACTCCCAAGTGTACATATATTCTCCAAAGTGCTTCAATATTTATTAAATACATATGCAAATAATTTCCTTGTTTTAAAACTGCACATGAAAATAGGCATGAAAAGCAAACCTCTCTGGTGAGAACAATTTTCAGCACGAAATAATTTTTGAGGTCAAAGTTCATCAACTAAATGACCTTTATGCTGGCAAATTAGTGCTGTCACTAATAAAATTTTGTTGCCTTTAAGAAAGTGTTTAAGATAATATTATTGTGATAGTTCTAAAGCAATCTGCTGAATTATAATTTCTCCCATATTTTAATATAACAAAAATGCTAGTGAGGGTAAAAAAGGAAGCAAAAGCTTCCACAGAAATTGGTTATGTTTGAAAGAGATTAAGCCATAAACATAAAGGATAACGAATCTATTACTAACCGAACAATCAATCATATTGACAGTAAGTTAATAATGCGTATGACTGACACGGAATAGAACTTTTGACAGTAAGTTAATGCATATCACAGACAACAATATAAACAATAGACCTATTGACAATAATGCATATCACTGACCACTGAGTAGACATAATGAAACCACTGGAAAATAACATAAGTGTAACATAGTAAAACGATATTTAGAATTTATTCATATAGATACCCACTACATACAGATTAGGTTGAAAAGACGTTCCTGTCCAAAGTAAAGCACCAAAAAGACAGGTATAAACTGAAACCAATTCACACTTACTAAGTGTGATGCCAACGCCACTTGGTTAATGATTATGATTATTATTAATTAATTAATCATTCATAACTAATTACAAGTGATACGAGTCATAATTAATTAAAGATATTAATAATTTACCAGCAGGCACCACTTGTCTCTCTCACTTGGCAGATATGCGGGGCTGTAAATGTTTTCTCTCTTCACAACATTAAGACAACATTTACCATCACACAATATTCCATAGGTGGAAAACGTCTTATGAAAAGAAGAAAATCCGTCTTAAAACTATATTTAGTAAGCCCCATCCACCCACATTCTTCTCTAACTCAAGGTTATCAGTAGGCATAACGTCAGTAAATTTATCAATAAATTCATTTAATCAACAAACAAATATACCTATAACAAGTACAATGAAATAGATTACTTGACATCAATTATTTCCATGAAACCACGTTCGAATAATTATGTCTACAGAGTATATATGCTAAAATACAATTTAACAATAATGTCTATACAAATCACAGGATATTTCTTATCAGAGTATAGAAATAGAGTTATTAGAAATAAGCAATAATAGGTTTACATAACCTGAATTAGGTGCTGTCTCAATGGTCTTGCAAGCTTTTGCAATAATGTCACAAGTTATTGTTCATGTCAACATGTGTCTCCTTCCACACACACCTAAAACACTAACGTGCTGTTATTCTCTTGATGCCACCTTGAGTGCCCTCTTCACCATGTTAGTTCCTTCAAGCAGAACAACATGATTACTGATTTCTAGTAACTTCACAGTACCAAAAATTTACCGATATAATCAGCATACTTTGCCATGATACATCAAAGGAGTGTAGTGCATTCCTTTACACTTACACACTGTGGCAGATGATTCATGCGTCTTTCTGTTGTCATAGTTTACAATTCATGCGTCTTTCTGTTGTCATAGTTTACAATCAGTGAACCAGCAGATTCAAATAACATGAGCAAAGAAGAAAGGCTGCTTTAAACTGAAAAATATAATCAGGGAGCAAACACTAAGTTCCTGAGTGATGTGTGACTAGGAGCCTAATTCACATCTTGTCCTAATGATATGTACACCAGGGAAGCTAAATATTGAAACATTAAACTACTCATGTTTAAAAGTCTGAAGTCCAGCAGGCAATAGAGACTGTAGTAATTATTATAATATTGATTAGTGAAAATGTATTAACTGTGTCAATTGAGTATTTAACATGCGAAGAAATCTTTCTAAACTTATTCCTTATATTAGTATTTTTTAATATCTTACCATCTCATCAATGTTTGTTATCATAAATTTATCTCCATACAATTCATAACTGTAATGTATTGTACTGTAATTGCAATTATTTTATGCTGTGATTACACCCCTCATTGGCCAAGAAACAAGCCACTGGGACAATATATTCATCACGTGGTGAAGTCATTGAAGGAGAGAAAAACAGAATATCCGCTTGTAAGTGGAATCGTTAAAAAAAATTACCTAATGACTCGGTACATCACCCCCATCTCGTGCAGATTTTAATACCTCACCACATTTATTGCCACTGGAAAAAATATTTAAAATTCAAATTAACGTAGACATTCAAAAAGTTAATTAAGTGCCTGAAAGGTAGAAGTGGAAGCAAATTGTTATAAAGCCCCTCTTTTCTCCTTGGAGACACTAGTGTTTAATTTTGCACACGTGATTTAGTTCACTTAATTCACTTTGTATGATAGCATTAAAATATGTGTTTAAAGTTAATAAGTGGTTCAAACTACTAAACAGCAACTTATGAACTACCTGGAGGGTCAAAAGGGCAGAGTTCAGTATTTACTGAAGGACATGTATGAAAATGGAGCATGCTCTGGTTCAGTATATACCAGGTGGAAAGTGACGGTAGAGTTCAGATGCACCTAAGATATATATTAGAATGGAGAGTGTGGTCGAGTTCAGTATTTACTGAAGGTATATATTAGACTGGAGACATGATAGAGTTCACTATACACATTAAAATAGGAAGTTATTCACTCAAACTATATACTTATTAATATGTGTTTATTTATCTGTACAGTGATCGAAATTTTTTTTTAAAGTGTGAGAGATTGCACTAGTGACATTTTATCTTATCTTGCTCCAGATAAAATAGAGAAAGAAAATATAACATTAAAACATTACGCATTAAATTTTATTTTAAAATAAGCATCCAAGGAACATATTTCTAACATTTTGTTTGGTTAAAATGTGGAATAGATTTAGAATGTAAATGACATATTCCTAATATTAATGTCTGGTTAAAATGAAGACTAGATTTAGAATGTTAATGACATATTTCTAATATTAGTGTCTGGTTGAAATGATGAATTGAGTGAGATTGTAAATGGCATATCTAATATTAATGTCTAATTAAAACAACAAATTAATTGAGATTGCAAATGATATATTTCTAGTACTATATCGGAGGCGGAAGGGGGGAAGTGGAATGGTAAAGATAATCCTTTCATTCAGTTATGCTTTCTTTGTTTTACTCTGGAAGTAAAATGACATTTCATACGGGTCCTTTAGAATTGTTAAGTTCGCGCTATTTTAAGAAATGTAAGGTCCACGTATATTCCAATCGTATAATTTTAAACGGTTACATAACCCAGACAACCGTATACGTATCGTAGTTAATTACCTACGACGTATCATTATCTACCCCATTGACAACTGACCCAACAGCCGAAATTAGTTGTAGCTCCACTTTAAACAAACACCAAATATTGTCTTCAAGATTAAAATATTTCTCTCTCTCTCCTCTCTCTCTCTCTCTCTCTCTCTCTCTCTCTCTCTCTCTCTCTCTCTCTCTCTCTCTGTGCAAATTATTGACCAACAATGTACAAGATATAAAACAATACACAACTACCTTTCTTTTTGGTCTATTCACAATGGTGTCATGTCAAGAAATGCTTGTAGATTTTAAAACAGGACACACGGGAAAAAAGCGACGTGAGACCTAAACATGTGCCGTCTACTTGATATCAGAAGTCTTCCGAATGGTTAGGATGTCTAATCTTGGGGTAAACTTCAGTACATTTCGCAGTTTAGTGTTTAAAGTGCCCTGATTCTCTGACGGCAGCATCTTCAAGTGAATTGTTATTGCACTTCGATGACTTTCTGGGCTTTTCTTTTCCTAACTGTTATTTACTGCTTATTTGTTTTTTTTTCTTTTAATTTTTTTCTTTCTTTTCTTTTCTCTTAATGTATATTGTCTGTTTACATTTTCTTTGTGTTTTTTTTTGTCTTTCATATCTTTTCTTTAATCCAACTAATTTCTTTCTTTTCTTTCTCTCTTTCTTTCTTTCTTTCTTTCTTTCTTTCTTTCTTTCTTTCTTTCTTTCTTTCTTTCTTTCTTTCTTTCTTTCTTTCTTTCTGTCTTTCCTTCTTTCCTTCCTTCTTTCTTTCTTTCTTTCTTTCTTTCTGCTTTTGATAGCTTTCATTCAATTTATTCCAATCTTCCTTATTTATCCTTCTTTAGTCTTTCCATTATTTTTTCATTATTTCCTTATGTTTTCTGTTTGCATTGCATACTACTCTATCCCTCAAATGCATAAGTTAGTATACCTCCTTTTTAATTTTATTATTTTGTATTCAATTTAAATTTTTATATATATATAAATTATTATTATTATTGTTCCTATTATTATTATTGATCATCCATAACTGATTACAAGTGATGAAGAAATCTTAATTTATGTTTATTAATAATTTTCCAAGGATATACCACTCGTCTCTCACTTAGCGGATTATACCGGTTTAGAAAAAAATCTTCTCTCTTCCACAACAAAAAGACAGAGACATTTACTGTCACACAATATTTTCGCGGGCGGTAACTTACGCTTTAGAGACTGACTAGCGACCTGTGCTAAACAGTATACACTTTGGCCATGAAATGGTTATAATAGATTGCTTCAGACGGCCGGCACCATATACCAAGCCAGTTTACGAGTTGGCCATGAACTGGTTATAACAGATGACTTCAGACGGCTGGCTCTTGAGTGCAGGCAGAACAGGACCGTAGACACCAGTCCCTTTGTTAATCAACAGTTCACAGTTCATAACAGTGACTTAAGCTGAATCATAAAAGCGAGTGTTTAAGTTAAGTAGTTACGTTCAGTTCAACTAGGAGTCACTCCTAGCACATTTCCGGCTTTCCTGTTCCGGCGCCAAGACGCGATATCAGCCGATTCGACTTCAAGCCAGATGACTTCAGTTTCCCTCGTGTGTGAACTGAATGAAATTCTGCCTGACTCTCTCTGTATAGAAACTGTGGTGATACCAAAAATCCCTAATGAGGCGAGAGGTGAATGCCCTAACGAGGAGAGGGACAAATGAGAGTAAGAGACAGGGAAAAGAAGAATAACTCTTTCTATAATGACTTGTGCCAAGTACAAGTGAACTGAAAAGACAGTCTCAGTGTTTTAGTATTCATGACCTTGTCCTTATTTACATCCCACATACATCCCACTTTGAAACAAATGAAAATGTTTTGTAATGAAATACTTTCTAGCGCCTAGCTCAGCTCTTAAAATGCAGCTGTTGGTTTCCAGGAGTCTAAGGATACAGCTTTCCTTTTGCTATCTATGTGTTTGTTTGCACTCGGAAAACATTTAGTTTATACATTTTTTCATCAAACTTATTTACTTCTGTCTAACTCACTCACAAAGGCTCACCACGCAGATGCTTACGTGTATGTGCACATATACGCACACACACACGCACGCACTCACACGCACGCACGCACGCACACACACACACAATGCCTTCTCTTACACACTATCACCATATGTAACTCAAACAATTATCTTTTTTTTTTTACATATATGACATATTATATTCTCATAAACACACATATAAGCAAATTTCTTTTGAATGTCACGTGCACTTAAATAGCACGTGTCTTAACATGGCTTGGTGTTTATATCACGAACATTTTACTGATGTGTTGTCTGTGCATGCTTGCGAGTTCATGTCAACGGTACTTTTAAAAGAGATTTCTATACACGTGCACGTTACTGTCATGTGTCTTTGTAGTGTACTGTCACATAATGGCATATGTTGCCCACACCCACCCTTCCTCTAACAAAAGACTACATGTAAACCTATCTTCTAGAAAGGCCTACCCTTATCCTCAGGCTGTGAACATACCTGAATGTTCCAGACAACTCGCTAAACTAACCAACGTGCAGCTCAGCCATGCAAACGAAACTCACGTGTAAATTGTTAGTCTAATAAACCTGATTTTTGAGACAAAATGTATTTGCTCCCAGTGTTAACAAAGTATAATCATACTACTAAACTTATCACTGGTTATCAACAAAGCATGAAATCATCCTCTGTATATATTACTGCTGAAGGTATGTGGTTCTGCTTGCCTAAATAATATCATATTCATGTTTATCTAATGACATTAATTATATTTTATATTGTTATATTTCGCTTATAATATATATATGATGATATGTAAGTAAGAGTGTTCTGTCAGAAGACATGAGGATGATTTCTTACATCATGTGTATTTTATTGGCAAATCAGCACTTTGTCTGAGACATTAAATTCAATGAGCATAGAGCCAAGAAACAACACCAAACAGAACCACTTTTTCTTGGATGTTGACTTTTTGCACCGCAAAGCAACACCAGAGCAGAATGACCCCACATGACAAGAACCAGTTCAATGAACCTTCTGAGCATTTGCTAACAACATTCATTGAGACTAAGACTACAAGCGTACATAAAGTTATATATTTATGAAGTCACAACCACACAGTTTCAGAACAACTCTACCGAAGTACTCTAGAGTTCACTCAGAAACAAATTCACTATTCTCTTATAAACTCTTTATAGTTTACTCATATGAATGAACTAAATAACTCCTACAGTGTTAAACGGACATTCTCTTGTGAAACCACATGGACGTGATATGAACTTAAATAATATATAAAAACTAATTGTAACTTTTGAACTATTTGCTATATGAAACCATGCTGTCTTATGTTATTTCTTGTTGAATGCATTTATTGTTAATACTTAGACCACTCATGTTAGCGTGACTCACTTATATGTTATATGTTGTAGTCTGTCACCCTGTATTTACTTACTATCCCTAGCTGTACGTATGGTTGGGCTCAAGCTATCTTCTAGAACTATAACTCTTCTATCCTACATTATCTATCATTCATCTTTCTAACACTTGTGACCATCTAGATGGTGTGTTTGGGGGATTAGCGTAAGGTGGAGAATTAACAGCTTGCACACCACCATCAAAAAGTCACATGTACACACACTTGTGTGTTTATATAACGACTCTCTAGTTGTAAATGCGTCTGTGTTAATGTCCATTACACACAGTGTGTTAGGTGACGTGAATTTATGATTAATTTATTTGTGGATTCATAGTGAGTGCCTGTACATATCTCAAGGCCTCAAATACAGTTCCTATAAACTTTATTTTCAAATTGCTGAAACTGATTTCTTCATTCACTAAACAAACGAAAAGCACGTGACCTCTCAAGATTGATTTCTTTTACAGCCAAGCTTTTATTTCTAAAACGATAATATTAAACGTCAAATTATTTTTAATTATAATTATTGTTGACTATAATTCTTTTATTTCACACACACACACCCCTCACAAATGAAATCATTTTACACTGAAAATTTCTCATGAAATTTCTTCTTCTTATCACAAATACCCGAAAATTAAAAGTAATTTACAAAGTTCATAAAGTGCAAGCCAACAAGACAAAATAAAATCATTGAGTTTTCTTGTAAAAATGAAAAAAAAATGAAAATTGGAAAGCATTTCCAGAAAGGCTAAAGAAATTAGAGGAAAACTCAAGAGATTGGCACGATTAGATATCTATTTCACACAGTTGTCCCAACTCTCAAGGTGCTCGATAGCTGGAACACTCGGGAACGAGGCCGGCAAATTCACATGTGCCAAAGGATTCATGGAACGCCAGACCCGTCTGGCAGTATTTGGTGACTGATTGGTGATTTGTGCACTGGATGTAGGCATTGCAGTTGTTGGGATCTCTATAGTATCCATCGTTTCGTGTCTGGCAAAATCCGGTGTTGGTACTGCCGGCAGCTATAGAAAAATGGCAATTTAATTTTAAAATGCGTTTAATTTGTAATTTTAATGTGTACGAGAGAGAGAGAGAGACATTGATAATATAACAGGCAATTTCAAGCTCGCTATTTACATTTATATGCTAGTGGTTATTTTCTATTAATATGATTGGGTTAAATAAAGGCCCTAAACTCTTACAAAAATTAAGACATGGAGTGTGGTTAAGGGACGGGTGGTAGAAGATTGTTATGTAAGAAAGATGGAGAACATGGGAATGAGCGAACAAGGCAAACATACAAGTCATTAATGATTGCATGTTTGGAAGGATTAGAAGGGGGCCGAACAATTGGATCTAAGGTCAAATGTTGGTTAAACAAAATTTAACCTCTAGTCACCTACAAGGACATTAATTATAAATTATCATCCTGATTAAATACAGTCATCTACAAAGACATTAATTATCGTCCTGATTAAATACAGTCACCCACAAGGACATTAATTATCATCCTGATTAAATACAGTCATCTACAAATACATTAATTATATTTTGTCATCCTCTTTAAATAAATGAGTTTGGACAAACAACTGTGACCCAGTTTAAAGTAGAAAGCATAATTGTTATAGGTCAATGATTGTTACATAAGTCTGCGCATTGTAGGGCACTGCACACTGCAGAAATAGGGAACCTATATTTCTGGAGCCAAACTCTTCCCTATGAATACCTGTCTAAAGAACATGGCCAGTCAACCATGACTATTGAACAACGAAGAAAACAAGACTCAGTTCATAGCTCAAAGGCAGATGCATTGATTTTGTGTCCTAAAAATTCAGCTCGACTACTATCCAAATTCTGGAAGCGTATATATACTGGGTCCAAGAGCAAATTAATTCACTCTGATAACAGTAATGGAGGCCCGTGTGATGGCTTTCATGGACAGAGCTGAAGATGTATGCCTGAGATAGTAAATTGCTCGTTGTCATAATGATTTTCTAAAAACTTGTTGAATCCATTTTGAATTATGTTTTATTCTTGTAAAATGTTGTAATGATTTGAAACTTTGTAATTTTACTCTTGTTTGTTAAAGAATCAAATAAATAAATGTAAAGGAATCTTAAATGAGAAACGAGAATGGAATTACAGATTTAGGACTTGTAAAAAACATGAACTGATGCACACAAAATTAATTGTTATGTTGTAGCTTCAAAAGCCATTGAGTTTTACGTTGGCACCCGCCAATCTGCTCCTGAAGTCCAGTTGATCTGAGGAAGATAACAAGAAGGATGGTGAGCAGTGGTTGATTCGTGTTGAGACCCTGAACCATATTTTGTGAGAAGTACAGAGCACTGGGAGAGATGTTTGTGACATAAAATGGGAGTTGTGACCTTGAGTATTTCCTAAACCAGAAAGGTGTGTAGTATGAATTTACACTGGAGACGGAAATTCACTTAATTCTAGGTGGTACTTGCTCAAAGGAAGATTGGGTCTGTCGAGTGAGTGCCATGAAGTTACAAGGAGAGCAGCAGTGTGTTATGTAATCTGAACTCTGCTGAGTAATGTGTGGAACACACAGGGGTGGAACAATAAGCAAGGCGCTTGTTTTCACCACAATTTGTACCAAGACTGTGAACTGGATTATGTGTGTAATTTTATCTGCATTGTGAAATCATTCTGAGACTGTGCAGAGAAAGTGTGTTTGTGTTAATGTGACTATTCAAGAATATGTTAATCTGATTGTATGCCAAAGTGGAACCAGAACTATTACCAGGCTTGGCCATTATAATGAGACTTTCTACCACCAGCCATCTCTAGTACAGGAACAGAGGTTGCTGCTCACAAGCCATATCAGGTGAATCGTATTCATGTTTCTTTAATTGGTGTAAATTTCTGATCTATTTTTTTTTATTCTTCTTTATAATCATTTTATATTGATTGAATAGTTGGATACATGTTCTGATTTAGTTTCTTGTAATTGTTTTAAGAACTTAAATTAGAGACTGAGATTGATAATAAATATGGACGTGAATTCCTAGTAATTCTTCTATGGAATTAAGAATGAAATGTTGTCCTAATTAATGAGTTTGTAGTAAGCATTCGAGAGGTTTGAGATATCTGAATCTTCTTGCCTTGTGTGTGATTTTTTGAGAATATTAATTGTAACTTGATTTAATTTTATTTATTTTTCTTTAATAAATTGTTGAATTTTACCTATCCACTCTTGTTATTGTAGAAGAGGGGTACATGTGCAGATGACAGGTGGGGGCTCTGCCAAATGACGTAATGACAAACGAAAAGACAGTCTAGCACGTGTTTTAGGATAGGTCCCGTCGTCGATATTGAGAGCTTTGGTGGGGGGGGGGGGGCTAGAATAAAGACAGAGTGACTGACGAGATAATTCAGTTAGGGTCTGTTATTCTAAGCAAGTAACACTTGGGGAGAGAGTTAATTATCTGACAGGCTTCCCAGGATTTGACTTAGTTGCTCTCGTGACCGCAACGACGAAGACCCTGTCGGGTGATTGTGGTTGGTTGTGAGGAAGAATTATTATTTATGAATTACTTATTAATATAATATAATACAGATAATAATTAAACAATTAACAGACAAGAACCTTGCCACAAAATAATATACTGAAGTATATCATTAAACTCAAAGTGATGTTTTACATTTCGAGAATAGATGGCTGGTGAACCCAAAATGGAAGTCTTTGATTCGTAATTTTGAGCAGGTGTGCATGTTGTCTAATTTTATAAGATCATCAGCATGACCGGGAACTGTTTATCTATCTATCTATCTATCTATCTATCTATCTATCTATCTATCTATCTATCTATCTATCTATCTATCTATCTATCTATCTATCTATCTATCTGTCTGTCTGTCTGTCTGTCTGTCTGTCTGTCTATCTGTCTGTCTGTCTATCTATCTATCTAAATAAATGAATAAATACATCAAGACAGTATATTTAATATTTAATTGAAATACATCAATTAAATGAATTAGTGTGATGCCAGTAACACTTACTGGTTCCGTGCGGTGTTGTAATCACGTGTGGTGTTGTAATCACGTGTGGTGTTGTAATCACGTGCGTAGTTGTAATCACGTGTGGTGTTGTAATCACGGGCGGTAGCTGAGTTTGTGCTGGAGCAACAGAGCTGCAAGGTCCGGCTACGTTTTGAGGCCAGTCGCAGAATCTTGTCACCGCATTATACACCAGTCCAGAGGCGCACTCTACAGCGTAACTTACCTTAAGTAGGAAGTTTTGTTTAAATAATCAAAACGAAAAGAAATGAAAAATACAAGAACGATGGATATGTTCATTTAACGATTTAGAGTTTAGCTGAGGAGTTGTCTAACTTTCGATACATTTCTTTACATAAATGTATACAGATTTAGCATCAAGGGAGTTAATACACTCGTTACATTCAGTTTCTGTTTTCACTTTAGGAAGAAAGTTTGATTTCACAATCATGAGGCAAGACAGTTATGAGAAAGAGTTGCAGCATACAGTCCCATTCTTGAGAAAGCAGTTTCCACCCCCACCCTAAAAGTTTTCTTTTTTTAACTTACTTTAAAACAGTTTTCATTTTATTTCCATGTCGTTAATATGTTTTTATCTTCACTCCCCAATCATCCCTTCATCTTCTAAGCCATTCGTAACTTGTGAAGACTTACTGAGAACTAAGTAATTATTGTTTTAAGTACTGATGATGACGATGGTAATGGTGATGGTGACGATGATGACTACGATGGCAGTGACAATGATGATGACGATGATGGTGACGATTATGACAATGACGACTATTTTGTTGACGATGACGACGACGAAGATGATGATGATGTAAAGACCAAAGATATGATGTTCAAACCTGGTTGGCACAGATGTAGTACTGCCTACACACAAATGGATTTGGGTAGAAGTCGTTGGGCTTGTTCATGCAGGAGAAACCGGTGGTAGAGCTGATCAATCCAGTTGGCGATGATGACGCTGCGCAAAATAACAGTCAAACAAGCACTTCTAGATATCTGTCAATAGGCTCATCAAAAACTGTTTGCATTTGTTCTCTAGTGTCCTACAGATAGTGCACACATATTCACACACACACACACACACACACACACACACACACACACACATTTATATACGCATACAAACATACTCTCATTCAAGGACAAATATTTATTCCAGCAGAAACTCATACACAAAATGAATACACACATACACAAAAATACGAACGAAGTCACAAATACACACATACACACACAAATGCGAACATAGAGTAGAAGCAAACACACTAATACCTTATGTATACAAAGCACACACCAAAATACAATTCACACAAATTTCAACTTAACAATTACACGCACAAAACAACAGTGTGTACTCAAAATTTAATGTTTTGTAAAGATATTGTTGATTTCTAAATTCAAGAATTGACGTGATTAATAATTTTATTTCATTTTGTGTTATTTATACTCTCATATTAGAAATTCAAATACATACAAACACGTAAATTACACGTGTGAATGTCACGTGCACACACAAAACTTTCCAGTGACAGGATAAGACACAGTCGTTGATGGTACTGATTGAGTTTGAGTCGCATTGGGACAGCACTAAGTGCTAATCAGTACGGATACAAGTAACCCAACCATACTAATGTGACTGCACAGTGCATATGTCTATGCACGTTCATGTGTGTGTATGAATGTGTTACAGGTATTTTTCTCAGCTAAGTTGTGCCCCTTAGCATTAGGATTTTTATTACTTCCCATTCATTATATACTACACTTCTTGATGTGGACTGGGTGCACGAAAGGGCGGTCATCCCATCCACCCACTCCCTTACCCAATTCTAGTCGTTTTATGGTTATACACATCAAGCTAACATTGACCTGTCGTACGATCCCTGTCCACGCTGTGGGACATACACACACACACACACACACACACACACACACACACACACTCACACACACACACACATAAATATTTCTTTTATATTCCGACTTCTTAATCTATTGCATTTGCCTCACCCACAGTGACAGAACAGTATTCCAAATATAGCTAGGAAGTTGTGGATAAAGAGTAATAAGAAATACAACTTAGTTTTTAACAACATATCATACATTTTTATCACGCATACAATAGACAACATGTAACACTGAGTAAAGGATACAAAATGTAGACACTGCATAAGCATGCATAAACCAAGAATTTTCAATAATATTCTAACTTCTGTCATTGTCTGGAGAATACAGTTCAATTTGTGATAACCAGGAAAAAATCTAATAAATTTCCTTCAATGTTCTTTATAAAGAGTTTACTATCCACATGTAGGATCCTTATGAATATTGCAATGGTCAAACACAGATAACATATGGGGGGGGGGGGAAGATAAGATAAATGTCCCAAATATATATGACCGTAATTTACAGATTGTCTCCAACAGTTATTATCTCCATTCGTCATTCACCCTTTGATAAGCTGTTATCACTTTTTAATATCTGATATTATGAATAAAGACTTAATGATGGTATGAAGGTATAATACATTCAAACTAACTTTGTTCAGACAGAATAATTGTTTGTTGTCAACTTACAAGGTGGTGGTGTGTGTGTTACTGGGGCTGCAGTTATTGCTGGGGCCCTGAAAACAAAATACATATTTACCTGAATGGACCACATCGTCCCTCTTAATAATAAAAATCCATATAACAAAGTGTAAAACAATAATGCGATCAAATGTAACAAAGGGCAAAAAACAACAACTTGGTCAAATGTAACATGTGTAAAACAAATACGTGATCAAATGTAACGTGTAAAACCATAACTTGGTCAAATGTAACAAAGGGCAAAACAACAACTTGATCAAATGTAACATTTGTAAAACAATAACTGGTCAAATGTAACAAAGTGCAAAACAACTAGGTCAAATGTAACGTGTAAAACAACAACTTGGTCAAATGAGTGTGGAGTAAACTTGTCTGTCCCTATTTCTAAACTTAATTGTTATATAATTTGTTAAATGTCAACATGATATGACATTCGGGGACTGTGCATGATGACATTTTTTGTAAGTATCAGAGTTAAAATAACTCAGGTAAAGAATATACTAGAACTTGCTGATGCAATCCAAACCAATTCCAAGTGGAAGAGTAGTTTTTCTGACTTATAGTCTCGCACTTGTTCATAACAACTTCATCCAATGGGGATAGACTGAAAGTTACTTTGTTGAAAAAATTTATATATTCTAATCACATTGATTTTGATGTAACTCACGACCAGTCATAAAGGCGCTCATTAGCTTATGGTAAGTTAAATGGCTGATGAAGAAAAAAATTACTTAGAAATATTTCATGCATGTTTGGTATAGATCAATGATTTGAATTGGAAAATGCTATACATTATGCTTGTGAATTTTGATCAATGCTATATTTCTTATGCTGCATGTGTTTAGGGTTAATGAATATCATTGCAAAATTTGTAAGTTGAGAATGTGTATACGAGAGAAAGGAATTTAGAGATGAAATATGCCTGAAACTTAGCGCTGCCCTTGATTTTATTTTTGCAGACGGGAGCATGCCTTTTGATGCTTTTGATGTTTTGTAACCTTGTATCTGCTTCAGACTACAGTGACTACTGTACTCTATCGGATCACATTGGTGTGTATCCAGCATTGTCGTCGAACTTATCAGTAAACATGTTGCTGTAAGTTGATTCCTGCGAATTTTGTTTGAGAGCCAGTACAATGGAAACTGAGGCTTGAGTTTGGTCTCAAGAATTCGTGAAGACTTTTGAACATTCCTCATGACGTGCTTGGGTAAAGCGCACGAAGATTCTGAAACATTCCTCATGACGTGCTTGGGTAAAGCGCACGAAGATTCTGAAACATTCTTTGTGATGTGCTTGGGTAAAGCGCACGAAGATTCTGAAACATTCTTTGTGATGTGCTTGGGTAAAGCGCACGAAGATTCTGAAACATTCCTTGTGATGTGCTTGGGTAAAGCGCACGAAGATTCTGAAACATTCCTTGTGATGTGCTTGGGTAAAGCGCACGAAGATTCTGAAACATTCTTTGTGATGTGCTTGGGTAAAGCGCACGAAGATTCTGAAACATTCCTTGTGATGTGCTTTGATAGCGCATACGAAGTTCTAGACGATTCTCCATGGTGTGCTTTGTGAGTGCATCAAAGCTTCTGGAACAGTTGAGTAATGTGCCTAGAAGGGGTACATTGGACCATCATCTAATAAGAAAGAAAGCGACTTGATGCAAACCTCGTGATTGTGAACATGTGTTGGTGACAGCTACCATCATAGAAAAGGTAATGTACATTGACTATAATTATCTCTCTGTAACTCTACTCTCATGTCTGTGATGACACCATACCGATGAATATGACTGGTGATGTCTATGCTAGGATAATGATTGAGTGTCTAGAGTCTAGACAATCGAAGGTGGGACAGTATAGATGAACTCAATTGAATTGTACTCAAGATTGGAATTTGATGTTCCTTCTTTATATTAGTATTTTTAACATTAAATTTTGTTGTTATCTTAACCCCATTTTGGATGGTTTGTTAGAGTGACTGGCAGGAGTTGGTTGAGGGTGGAGCCGGAGATATTAATATTATAAATTGTAACTGATAACAATGGGGAAGATAACATTTACCAACTCAGACACGTCAGCTGATTTGTCTGTTACTGTGTCTTATAAACAACAGTTCCGAATATTTTGGCATAGGAACTGAAGGGCAGGGCAGGCCGTCCAGCTACCATTAGTATTAGCGCTGATATAATTGTTTGATATTGATAATTTTGAACCTGATATGGTGGCAGGGTCGATAAATATAACCAGATATGTGACACTGTTAATGAATGAATTAATTTTATTTCAAATTTTTGGGTGGGGTACTAGTCGATACATATCATAGAGTTAAACAGACTGACGATTAAATTCTTGACTCCACACCTAAACATTTTACTCACTGGTAAGGTCTGGGGCAGTTGTTAAATGATGGGTTGTTGAGCTCATTGTTGATGGCGTGCATAAGCGGGTATTTACCCGAACCACACATGGTACCGCTGAAGTCGTCCTCACTGAGTGCCCACACCATGATGCCACCATAGCCATTTTGTTTGATGTAACAGGTCTAGACAGAATGTACCCGGATTAATTGTACTCACTTTACTGTGATAAACAGTTGACACTTATTTCAGATAGCGACACATTCAGTTAGGTCAATGAAGTCACATTTGATAGGCGTGAAGGTGAATGTATTGAGATGTGGATTATACTTATTTCAGCCAGTAAGTGTGATTGTATTGTAAATACTGTGTTTATGAAAGGAACTCTGTTTTTGTCAAGTCTTTATTGTTCTTTCTTCTAAAAGTGTAATATGACAATTATGTTCTAAATAAAATATCATATGATTTAAGCAGTTAAAAGGACATAAAACTATGAACACAACTAAGCTAGATGGATCAAGTTATATAGAGAAGCTAATAATAGTTTTAAAAAGCTCAAATGAGACAAATAGGTAGACATACAGTGAGACAAAGAGAATGGCAATGAGATCATACTGCATCAGAAGGAGATACAGAGAGAAGAAGAGATGGAGAAACACGAAGACAGACAAACAAAGATGCAATGAGACAGAGAAAGACATAGACTGCAGGAGAGAAAGAAAGAGTGAGGAGGGAACGAGTAAGAGAATTTCTAACGAAAGAGTAAAGGATCTTTGCACATTGAAATTAAATAATAATGCAAATAGTACAATGTTATTACGAGAGATAAACATTCGGTCTGCTTTATTCTAGTTGCGTAGAAAAATCTCTTATAACACATTTCATTATAAATTCTGTTAGATTTCTCGAGTTCTCATAGCCAACCCACTTATACTCGCTACAAAGGTTCTGAAGGCTATTATAAGACATTCTATCCTACCTTTTATTTTAGACTTCTCGGGACCTCACAGCTAGCCTCGTGTCCTCATAGCCAGCCCATTGGTCCTCACTGTAAAGGTACTTAAGGCTATTATAAGACATTCTATCCTACCTTTTAGACTTCTCGTGTCCTCATAGCCAGCCCATTGGTCCTCGCTATAAAAGTACTTAAGGCTATTATAAGACATGCTCTCTTACCTTTTCTGTTAGACTTCTCGTGTCCTCATAGCCAACCCACTGGTCTCCACTACTTAGATATCGCACGTGCTGCTCGGGTTCATCGTGGACCTGGGCTCCGTGTTGAATCATTTGACAGACCTTAAAGGTCGACAGGGAAAGAAAGTAATAGGTTTATATCACACACATACAAAACACACACAACGTATATATTTCCCATGTAGTGTAACTACTAATCGCTGAGTCAGCACAAACAGCACAGGAGTGAAATGGTGCTCAATTAAAACGTTGATGCATTGAAAAGAGAGAAAGAAAAGGAAAAGAGTCAGGTGATATATATATATTTTAATTTATGTACTTTAAAAAATAGTAAATGAATGTATTCAATAAACGGACATAAATATATATAATATATAGTCACAAATTTGCACGCACACAGAGAGAGAGAGAGAGAGAGAGAGAGAGAGAGAGAGAGAGAGAGAGAGAAATACGAAAAAGCTAACAACAAAAATACCCCATGATAAATCACAAAAAGATAAATGTGTTAAAGTTCGTTAGGTTGTGTGTGTGTGTGTGTGTGTGTGTGTGTGTGTGTGTGTGTGTGTGTGTGTGTGTGTGTGTTGGGTTTTTTACTGTTATTATTACTTAGGTGTCATCAGTCGGATGAAGTTTATACAAACTGACACTTGTGACACTTGTGTGCTTGTCTAACAATTGTTCACTGCGCCAGTATTTATTAAACTGGGACAGCAAACAGATACACCAGTCAACCATATTAATTTACCCCGTACTGTAAACAGTGACCTCCCTTATGCCATTCATATTTACAATTCCTCACCTCGTAGTAGGAGACAAACCCTTGCTCGCCTGTATACTGTCCTTCTCTCCCGGGTCCGAGAGCCGGAGCCCCTATTCCGGTTTGGGACGGTGACGTCAGAGTGAAGGTACGTCCATACAGGGCCAGACCAATGTTCAACTTACTCGGACTGGCACCCTTTTGCACCCAGTATTTGGCTGCCCAGTCCTTGAAACGAGCAACAGAATTAAATTCTTTTGATTTAGTCCTGTGCGCATCAATTAGTTCAAAAGGAAAAAACCAGCTTGTTTTTATATTATAACAATTGCTATGTTCAATGCTTTAGATATTTTATAAATTATTATTTCAAATAAAATTAGGTAAAAACAAATATAGTGTGAGTTGTTTTTGAACGTCTTCATCAGCCCTTCAGTAAAAAGAAAACAGAATAGAGTAGATAGAAAGAAAGATAAGTACGCAGGCATGATAAACGAAAGTAGTGTCAGATAAAGAAAAGAGATACAAGAAAGGTGGAGATATAAGGAAAAAGAAAAAGTAGGAGAGTAGTGGTTAAAAAAAATATATACAAGATAAAATTAGAAAAATCAGAAGAAGAAATAAAAAGAGAAAAAAAAAGAAATGAAACCAAAAGCACCTGATGCGAAAATATAAACGGCAAACAATAATTATTTTCTTTGCGAGTTTAGTAACTAACAGATTGATTGACAAGAGATCAATCAAAATAAACAGGCCAGGATGGGGTTTTGAGACTGACATTGGGAAAAGAGAAGGAGTAAGAAACTCAATTGCAAAACTATGCCGAGAATGTCCTGTTGAATTTCTTGTATTTTAACTGACAACATTGATGCGAGTATTTTAGACGTTTTAATGAAGATCGCACATGTTATTCTCAAGTAATAATCGTATTCACATACCCATTACATAATACTCACACTCACATACCCATTACATAATACTCACACTCACATACCCATTACATAATACTCGCACTCATATATCCATTACATAATACTCGCACTCACATACTCATTACATAATACACACAATCCACCATCACCTCACTAATAAATGCACGAGTACCCACCGTTACCTCACCACCATACGCACACTACAATCCACCGTTACATCACCACCATACACAAACTATAACCCACCATCACCTCACCAATAAATGTACGAGTACCTACCATTAACTCACCACCTTACACACACTACAACCCACCGTTCCCTCACCACCATACACACACTACAACCCACCGTTACCTCACCACCATACACACACTACAACCCACCGTTACCTCACCACCATACACACACTACAACCCACCGTTATCTCACCACCATACAAACACTACAACCCACCGTTACCTCACCAACGTACACCACAAGACACCTCCACCTTCAACATACCAGTACCAGGGGAGATAAATAATTAAATAAATAATTAATTAAATTCAATAAGATGCAGAAGAAAGTTTGAGTAGCTAATTGAATTATACTTCAGCAATTTGAAACTGCTTTGTAAGAAAACAAAAGAAGATTAAATTAATGAGCAGGTAACGTAAAATAAATGAGAGGCATTTGATCAAAAAAATAACCCTTCATTATATTGCATAAGCAGATTATGAAAATAATATTATGTATACAATTTGTGACACTAACGCCACCCTACATATTGGTTATGATTATTATTATAAATAATCATCCATAACCAATTACAAGTGATTAGAAACTTAATTTATGTTATAATAATTCTCCAGATGACACCACTAGTCTCTCTCACTTGGCAGATATGTGGGCACTGTAAATGTTTTCTCTCTTCCACAATATTAAAGACACATTTACAATCTAACAATATTTCCGTAGGTGGAAAAACTTTTACAAAAGGAGAAGATAAATAGGTCTTTAATCTATATTTAGCGAGATCACCATCCACCCACTATTTCGCCAGCATATGATTAATTATCAGTTAAGAAGGTCAATAAATTTATTAAATGAACAATCAAATATTCAAATAACAAATACAATGAAAATATAATTTCACATCAATATTTCCATGAAACCACTTTCAAATAATTTCAATGCTTATACAATCTTATATCTTAAAACATAATTCAGTAGAATAGTGTCAAAATAAATAACAGGATAATTTTTATCAGAGAATAGAAAGGGAGTTTGTGATGTCAACGCCACCTAGTAATGGTAATTAATAATAATAATAATTAATCATCCATAACATATTACAAGGTATGAGAATGTTCATTCATGTTATTAATAATTCTCTAGCAGACATAACTCATCTCTCTCACTTGGTGGATATTTGGACACTGTAAATGTTTTCCCTCTTCCACAACATTAAAGACAAACATTTATCATCACACAATTTCTCCGTATGTGGAAAATTTCATACTAAAGGAGAAGGCAAATCCTTCTTTAATTTATATAGAAGGATTAAAATATTTAGCGAGCCCTCATCCACCCACTTTCTTCTCCAACATATGTTTATCAATATGTGTAAGAAGGTCAAAATAGTTAACAATAAATTTATTAAATCAACAATCAAACATACATAAAACACCTGAAATGAAAGAAAGATTACTTGACATTGATATTTCCATGAAACCATGTTCAAATAATGTTTACACTATTCAATCTATCCAAGAGAAAAATTCAGCAAATCAATACAAATCACAGGATAGTTCTTATCAGAGAACATAAATGGAATTATTAGAGATATGCAATAATAGTTTCTACATAATCTGATTTAGGTGCTGTCTCAATAGTCTTTCACATGCTTTTGTAACAGACACAAATGTACTGCCCGCCATTATCACGTCAGTTCCACATGTTTCTCTCACATATTTGTAGGACACACATATTCTACACAAGTCAGTCCTAAGCTAAATGAAACTAGGTGAACATAAAAACATTTAATGCATATTTACATGCATTGGCGCATATGACAGCTCTTACAATCACGCTTTTTTTTTGAGTGGGTTGTTACCCTTTGACCACAGTGGTTAGTGGTCAAAAATATTTTTGGCTCCATGCCTTTCTCGTGACAAAGTGTGTGCGATCTCTTGGGGCCCGTATCACATTGTTAACAACCCTACATTCCATTTCTCATTATCAAATTTTAAATATGTGATCTTACAATTTTTATATCTCTTTATAACATTAGAATTACTTGCTCTCTCTCCCTACCATCTCCACTACTTACCACATTGAGGTAGCGGTCGTCTCCCGTCTCAGCAGACCTTGGAAAGAGGGCAGTATGATGACCTGTATAGGTCTCCCAGGAACCGTGTAGGTCATAGGTCATTAGGTTCATGAAGTCGAGATGCCTACACAAGAAATGTTAAAGACAATATTTCCTTGGCCAACCATTGCATTAGTCGCTAATATCACTGAAGCAGGACAAAAGTGATTACTGCTCTATAACTGTATCTCATAGACATATTATATAATATGTGTGTGGATATTCAAATTACAGAATGTAAACCTGTAACGCACCTTAATATAATTATAAGTAAAGAATAAAAATGCCACAGAGAGAGGCAGAGAGAGGGAGAAAAAGAGACAAAGAAGACAGACCGACAAAGACAAAATGGATTAATAAATTGATTGTTTATTGTTGCAAATGGAGGACTCTAGAGCGAAGGGAATACGGTCGTGGACGTTAAACGGTTAATAAGAATTATTTGCAAGCAAACAATTATAAGAAAATAGAGATCTTCTGGTTATAATGTAAACAGCATGGTCCTAATATGCTTAACAATGCAATAGTTTTTAATGGGCATGCTCAACATTCAAAGAGCTAGTGAAGCTAAAATGTTAAGACTGGTGTAATGGCACTTCATTTAAAAAAGGAAAATACAAATTGATAGATGAGTGCAAACTGGGGTATCTTTACTTTCCGTCACTTATTTACACACTGAGTCATAATTGCACGATTTAAATCTTTACACTTTAATATTTCTTTACAGACTGATATATCTTGGCAGTTTAATGTATCTTTACGCATTAGGACATCTTTGCGCTATGTCTTCACAGACATTCTTTCAAGCTGGTACACTGTTCACCTTTATACTTCAAAACTTATTTACAAATTGAGACATTCTTTCAAGCTGGTACACTGTTCATCTTTATACTGCAAAACTTATTTACAAATTGAGACATTCTTTCAAGCTGGTACACTGTTCATCTTTATACTGCAAAACTTAATTACAAATTGAGACATTCTTTCAATTACAAATTGAGACATTCTTTACACTGTTCACCTTTATACTGCAAAACTTAATTACAAATTGAGATTTCTGTACAATATGAAACTTCTTAACAGAGTCAGAAATCGTTATTCCCTACTATTACTTTACTAACTGAGACATATTTTTACGAACTGAAATAATAAATTTACACCGCAATAATGTATTTATAAGGTGATAATTTTTTGCAATCTAAAAATTATTATACTCATTATTAATCACTACTATACAAACGAGGACATCTATACAAATTGATACAATGCACATCATTACAATGCAAAGTTTATTTACAAGCTTTGATTCAACACAGAAGTATCGTTATACTCCAATTATTTTTCATCGTTAGAAACTAGAATATATTTTAACATTAGGACTTCTGTACTTTCATATTTTACAGAATGAGGCTTCTTGACAACGTGAGACTTATTTGTCCTACGAATATGAGACAACTCTATAAACTAACAAAACTTCTTTATAAATTGAGACAACTCTATAAACTAACAAAACTTCTTTATAAATTGAGACAACTCTATAAACTAACAAAACTTCTTTATAAATTGAGACAACTCTATAAACTAACAAAACTTCTTTATAAATTGAGACAACTCTATAAACTAACAAAACTTCTTTATAAATTGAGACAACTCTATAAACTAACAAAACTTCTTTATAAATTGAGACAACTCTATAAACTAACAAAACTTCTTTATAAATTGAGACAACTCTATAAACTAACAAAACTTCTTTATAAATTGAGACAACTCTATAAACTAACAAAACTTCTTTATAAATTGAGACAACTCTATAAACTAACAAAACTTCTTTATAAATTGAGACAACTCTATAAACTAACAAAACTTCTTTATAAATTGAGACAACTCTATAAACTAACAAAACTTCTTTATAAATTGAGACAACTCTATAAACTAACAAAACTTCTTTATAAATTGAGACAACTCTATAAACTAACAAAACTTGACAAACTAAATCATTTTATAATCAGATACATCATTGCAACATGAAACTTCTTTATAAATTGGGACAACTCTATAAACTAACACTACTTGACAAACTGAATCATTTTATAATCAGATACATCATTGCAACATGAAACTTCTTTATAAATTGGGACAACTCTATAAACTAACACTACTTGACAAACTGAATCATTTTATAATCAGATACATCATTGCAACATGAAACTTCTTTATAAATTGGGACAACTCTATAAACAAACACTACTTGACAAACTAAATCATTTTATAATCAGATACATCATTGCAACATGAAACTTCTTTATAAATTGGGACAACTCTATAAACAAACACTACTTGACAAACTGAATCATTTTATAATCAGAATCATCATTACAACATGAAACTTCTTTATAAATTGGGACAACTCTATAAACAAACACTACTTGACAAACTGAATCATTTTATAATCAGAATCATCATTACAACATGAAACTTCTTTATAAATTGGGACAACTCTATAAACAAACACTACTTGACAAACTGAATCATTTTATAATCAGAATCATCATTACAACATGAAACTTCTTTATAAATTGGGACAACTCTATAAACAAACACTACTTGACAAACTGAATCATTTTATAATCAGAATCATCATTACAACATGAAACTTCTTTATAAATTGGGACAACTCTATAAACAAACACTACTTGACAAACTGAATCATTTTATAATCAGAATCATCATTACAACATGAAACTTCTTTATAAATTGGGACAACTCTATAAACAAACACTACTTGACAAACTGAATCATTTTATAATCAGAATCATCATTACAACATGAAACTTCTTTATAAATTGGGACAACTCTATAAACAAACACTACTTGACAAACTGAATCATTTTATAATCAGATACATCATTGCAACATGAAACTTCTTTATAAATTGGGACAACTCTATAAACAAACACTACTTGACAAACTGAATCATTTTATAATCAGATACATCATTGCAACATGAAACTTCTTTATAAATTGGGACAACTCTATAAACAAACACTACTTGACAAACTGAATCATTTTATAATCAGAATCATCATTACAACATGAAACTTCTTTATAAATTGGGACAACTCTATAAACAAACACTACTTGACAAACTGAATCATTTTATAATCAGAATCATCATTACAACATGAAACTTCTTTATAAATTGGGACAACTCTATAAACAAACACTACTTGACAAACTGAATCATTTTATAATCAGAATCATCATTACAACATGAAACTTCTTTATAAATTGGGACAACTCTATAAACAAACACTACTTTACAAACTGAATCATTTTATAATCAGAATCATCATTACAACATGAAACTTCTTTATAAATTGGGACAACTCTATAAACAAACACTACTTGACAAACTGAATCATTTTATAATCAGAATCATCATTACAACATGAAACTTCTTTATAAATTGGGACAACTCTATAAACAAACACTACTTGACAAACTGAATCATTTTATAATCAGATACATCATTGCAACATGAAACTTCTTTATAAATTGAGACAACTCTATAAACAAACAAAACTTCTTTATAAATTGGGACAACTCTATAAACAAACACTACTTGACAAACTGAATCATTTTATAATCAGATACATCATTGCAACATGAAACTTCTTTATAAATTGGGACAATTTTAGAACACTGACTCACTGATTTATTGCGGGGATGTCGTATGCGGTGTCTATGTTGGGTTTACCAGCAGCCACAGCTGCCGACAGCAGGAGGCGTGGCCTTCCGCTTGAAGCCGCCTCCTGTTCGAAATTAGCTCGCATTTCCTGTAACATCGCGCATGCGTGTTTTTCACAATTACTGTGTTTATAATTGTTTCTAGATTGTTTGCTGTTACCAAAGCAACGAAATTTGTATCTTACTATTGATAGGCTAACTCAGATTATATCGATAAATCTTAGCAAAGGCCTACTCAAGAAATTAAATAACTTTACGAATAACTACGAGTAAGTAGGTCATTAATTATTATATCTAAAACTAAAAATTGTTTTTCCATGTGTCATTGTAAAAATTTTGATTCGTTAATTTGTGTTATTTATTTGTCTTTTATAAATATATTTATATGTTATAAAGTGATTTTTTGCATGTGAATTTCTTCTTACCTGCAGTTTTCTCATTTCCTTAATTAGTTTGTATACAGGATTAGTGAACTGCATATATAAATATTTAAAAAGCGTAGAACCTTTATAAAATTAAGCGCTTGTTTAAGCATTTTTATTATTTTTTTTAGTAGTAGTACCAGTAGCTGTATGACGAGAAAAACAATTAAGTACAAGAGGAGAACCTATAAATAACTATAATTATAATACCTTACAACATAACTCCCTAATTAATTTATTAACTGACTAAATATCTAGTAATTTGTGCACACTTTCCTAAGAGTCATATTTACATATGTAAACTCTAAAACAGTCGTAGTTCAGGCTTTATAGGTTACATTTAAATTAGTGAGATATAATATTTGTCTGAAATGTAATAAGTACGAATTCCACTACGGTTTCATGCATGCACAAGTTATTTCCAAAACAAAATGCTATAAAGGTATGATTTTATTTTATAATTGCTTAAACATGGAAACATGATGTATCTAATGTCTAAATGTGTGTGTATGTGTGTGGACGTGTTTAAAATGGAATAATTATGTAGCTGAATATTTATATTATTGTGTTAAATAAATCAAATATGCAGCTACATAATTATTTTGTCTGATTTATGCACTCATTTATGACAAATAAATAACAGTTAAAATGTGCATCTGTTAAAAGGGTTCTAGACTATAGAACAAAAAGTAAATTGTACATATAAACAAAATAAATTTATTTTTATATGTTATTTTGTGAATATTAAATCACCTGACTAGTATGAATATTCCCAGGTAATAAATATTTTATAACAAAAATAATAGTTGTTTAAATTTATGTAGTAAAATATTACGCTATCATGCCATTTATTATTTCTATTTTGTGTTAGCAGGTATACTCTTAAAATTTCAGGTACTAGCCTATTAGTATGACATATGACAGATTAGGATGTAGAAGTTTTGTTTTCACACACACACACACACACACACACACACACACACACACACACACACACACACACACACACACACACACACACACATATATATATAATATATATATATTGAAATTAGTAATAAAAAACACAGAAACAGTTTACCACACTCAAGTCTAATCAAGTTTGATTATTTTTTCAAAATGGTCATTTCATGTTTTATGCTAATCACGTGATTTTTCAAGTAAAAGGAACAACAATACGGATTCAAACTTGTAACCTGCCAGTTACATGGCCACACTTTCACAAGTCTGTAGGACTCCGTTTTTGGAAAAAGATTAAAAAAATTAAACTGTATAGACCCACACGAACTGTATAGACCCATAGGAACTGTATAGATCCATAGGAACTGTATAGACCCATAGAAACTGTATAGACCACACGAACTGTATAGACCCATAGGAACTGTATAGACCACACGAACTGTATAGACCCATACGAACTGTATAGACCACACGAACTGTATAGACCACACGAACTGTTTAGACCCACACGAAGTGGATAGACCCACACGAACTGTTTAGACCCACACGAAGTGGATAGACCCACACGAAATAGATAGTCCCACACGAACTGTTTATAGAGGGTGTGTGTAATCAGATACGATAACTGATAAATACCAACTTCCCACAATTGTTTGCTCTGTTTGTTCGAAAGTAACACTTTGATAGTATAGTAATAGTAGTTAACGTACTTGCTTGATGTATTTTCAGGTTTACGTACCTTGGTTCAAATATTGGTACCGATTTTTCTATTTTTCCTTTTTCTGTATTTCTTTTCTTAATTAAGATTAAATGCAATTTTAATTATCTCCCATAGTCTGCTCTCTTTGCATTTATACCAGGTATCTTCCTTTCACTCTGTTCAATGCTTTCTATTTCTTTCACTTCATTCTTGACGGGTAAACACCTAGTTAACGATATAAACTTAACATTGGGACCCATCTTACGAACTTGCATTTAATTGTAAACCTCACTTCAGTGTCAGCAATCACGGTTATTTCTAATTCAAGATTGAATAAATTATCGGATGGGATTGCATCACATTATTTACATTATATTGTTTAACAGCTGTTATGTTTTCAAATTTAAAAAATAATAATACTTTTTGTTAAAGTATGTTTAATAATTTAGTACTTGAAGTACAGTTACAGTTAGAGTTTTAAAGTATATTGCTAGTGGCATAAATCATTGCTTGAGTGATACAGTGAAATTAGTGCGATAAAACAATTTGTACCAGACGACATATACCTACCTTTACACTATTAAATTTGTATTTACGTTTTGGTGAAAGAGTTTAAGAGTATTTGTTATCAAACTTCTTTGCAAATATCTACAATATTTGTCAAAAATGTTAAATTAATTACCTTTATAAATTTAATTTATACTCGGGTCATTAATGCTGGTAGCTTTATGTGTTCTAAAATTTAAATTTCGATTTTACCCGAAATGACTTATACTCGAATATATAGAAGAGTATTAAAATGATTACTTTATTATTTAACTTTTATTTAAGTAACTTATTAACTGTGTAAATAATTGTATTCTGACTTTTGAATTATGAGGGATTTCAATAATTATCCAAATAATTGAACTTAATTTTTTATATTTATTTTTACTGAAATAAATTTAAAATTGTCTTAATTTTTAAACGGCAACAATGTTGAAAAACTGGAAAAAAAACAGCTCTGAAAGAGGGTGCTTAAAACTAGAGTTATTCTGTTTATTTTCTTGCCTCTAGATACTTGCATTGTTATTGAAGCTCTGCAAATTATATTTATCTTTATTAAAAATTGGCATGAGAAGGCGATAACTCTGACACTTACTCTAACTATTTGCATGACAGGGAGAGAACTCTGATCACCGAAGTGTCAAGGCGAGAACTCTGACCCTAAATCTGACCATCGACGTGACAAGGAGATAACTCTGACATATTGACCACCGGCGTGACAAGGCAATATCTGTAACACTTACTCTGACCATCAGCGTGACAAGGCGGCAAAACTCTGACACTCTGACCACCGGCGTGACAAGGCGATGACTCTGACACTCTGAACATAGACGTGACAAGGCGATAACTGACACTTACTTTGACCATCGGCAAGACAATGCGATAACTCTGACACTGACCACCGGCGTGACAAGGCGATAACTGTGACACTTACTCTGACCACCGGCGTGACAAGGCGATAACTGTGACACTTACTCTGACCATTGGCGAGGCAAGGCGATAACTCTGACCACCGGCGTGACAAGGTGATAACTCCGACACTTACTTTGACCATGGACGTGACATGGCGATATCTGTGACACTGACCACCGGCGTGACAAAGCGATTACTATGACACTTACTCTGACCAAATCAGTGAAGAGGTCCCGATCCTGAGGGGGGCTGCCCCTGTTGGCAGGGTACTCCCAGTCCACGTCCAGTCCATCGAAGCCCCACTTCCGCAAAAAGGCCACCACCGATTGCACAAATTGTGCGCGTGACGTCGGTGACGCGACCATCTGCGTAAATGGCCCTGAACCCATGTTCCACCCGCCCACAGCCAGCAGTGTCTTGACGCCAGGGCTTCTTAATTTCAACGCCTGGAACTTTTCGTACCTTTTGGATCATATAGAGATAGAAGGGAACTGTTGATTTTTGATAAGTGATGAATGGTGAGCTGATTGGTCATATAGAGATAGATGGCAACTGTTGACTTTGATAAGTAATGAATGGTGAGTTGTACAGTAGATGTATTGTATTATGTGACCTCTTTTTCTTTCGTTTTCTGGAGGAATAAGGTACCTATTAAGCTTTTATTAGGATAATGTTAGGATAACCTTCATTACATAGAAAAACAAAATTCATTTTAGGATAGAATAGTTTGAAATACGTTTTAAAAATAGAATAAAATTCATGTTAGGACATTTAGGAAAAATTACGACCTGATAAAATTATTGTAAGTAATATTGTTTTTTTAAATGTGATCTGTGTACTTTAATGCATGTGCTAATTTTATGTAACATAACTAAATGCTTGACCCCAAATCATTATGAACTGTACAATAAAAATAATTTCCGGGAAATATTTTTTCGTATTATAACCGAAAATTAAATCATGCATCTCAACGGTTCTGATGGTATTCCTTAAAATGAATACTGACATGCTATACACACACACACACACACACACACACACACACACACACACACACTGACATACTATATATATACACATACTGACATGCTATATATACACACACACACACACACTGACATGCTATATATATATACACACACACACACACACTGACATGCTATATATACACACACTGACATGCTATATATATATATACACACACATACACACACACACACACACACTGACATATATATATATACACACACTGACATGCTATATATATACACACACACACTGACATGCTATTATATATATATATATATACACACACACACACACTGACATGCTATATATATATATACACACACACAATGACATGCTATATATACACATACTGACCAGAGGCTACTGAGTTATTTCAGAATAGGCTCTTACACAACAAAACCTATTGCAGTGTAATTTGAAAAGGACACGGCCGGACCCATGCTCTTTATTGGTTATGTTAAAAGGGAACACAAACACACCTCTTTAGTCATCAGCATATACTAAAATAAACATACAGGTCACTGAAGTAAGATGGACATATAGTTTCAGGTTCACTGTAACATGATTCTGTACATGGACACGTGCATGTCAATGATTTTTAAAGTGGGTGTATATCTATACAATGTTTTAAAGTGGGTGTATATCTATACAATGTTTTAAAGTGGGTGTATATCTATACAATGTTTTAAAGTGGGTGTATATCTATACAATGTTTTAAAGTGGGTGTATATCTATACAATGTTTCTCAAAATAAATACATGCAGTCCAAAGTATTTCAAACTGACGTTTTCACGCAAAGAATGCTTAAAATGGACATATGCAAGCCACAGCATCCCAACATGGACACATACATGCCGGGGATTATTAAACTGGACACATACAAGCCACAGTATCTTAACATGGACACATACATGCCAGGGATTATTAAAATGGACACGTACATGATAATTCTTCTTAAAATGGACACGTGTCGATGTTTATTAAAATGAATACATGCATGCTTAAGCATTTAAAAGACGATATACTTGCCGATGTTTCTTGAGATAGACACATGCTTGTCAATATTTCTTAAAATGAATACTTGCACGCTTAAGTATTTTAAAGAGGACATACTTGCCAATGTTTCGTAAAATGGACACAAACATGCCAGTGTTTCTTAAATGGACACATACACGCCAGTGTTTTCTTAAATAGACACATACATGCCAGTGTTTCTTAAATGGACACATACATGCCTGTGTTTCTTAAATGGACACATACATGCCAGTGTTTCTTAAATGGACACATATGTCACAGTCTGATAAAAATGTCATGACTTGCTGACCCACTTGTTGTTTACTTCAAATATCGAGATTTGAAAACCTTTTGTTCAAGCTCTCTCCTATCGAGAAGCTTCCAGAAGAGGTCAAGACATTATATAACTTTAGGCCTATTGTCTAGGTTCTAGAACCAACTACATGCCACGCGATCCGTCACGTGATATGCTTTATGCTTTCCTATAAATATTGGTAAAAACGCTTCCGCCCTTCACTGCGAGATAACAATTAGCTGCGTGACACACTACGTTAAGCTACTCGGGTCATATGGCAGGCCGGCGAGGTGATGAGATAGACACTTCGACTTCTCATAAGGTACCATTTTTATTTGATTGTATTCTGTATATTTTAACTATGTATGTATTTGTGCTATGTATTATATTATTTCATTATATACTTGAGCAGGGTTCGTGGAAATGACTGAAAACCTATAAGTTATGGAATATAAATTTATTGTAACTCTTTTCCATTGTAACTTTAATTTATATTGCTTTTAAATTCACTAGAGCCAGAAATGCCTGCGCTCGATATGAATTTCTCATGTAATTCAATTATTGCGTGTAATTTTAATTGTAAATTGTGAAGCGCTTTGCTGTTTGAATTACCCCTTTGTATGAACATTAATTTAACGTTGTAACTATTTTTATGATTCATACGTCATGCTGTTAAATGAAACATGCATGAGAAGATTAAGTTTTCTAAATCTAAATTGTAAACGACGCAGAGTCGAATTTCTAATTCAGAGCATTTAAACTGGAAGTGCTTAAGTAAGGAACATGTTAGCAGAGACTATATTGGGACACATTTGCTTTCCCCAGGTCGGCCTTGGATTTTCTTGGCTTTGCTTGGTTTTGCTTGGCTTTGCTTTGCCTTGCCTTTGTCTTTGTCTTCGTCCGAAGACCTGTACATGCTGGTTTGAATTCTAACGAGAGAATTCAATTATTCTGAGAGTCCACACCATTGGACGTATGCTGGTCTAAACTCAAGTTCACTAGCGACATAAAAGGACAATCCTCCCTGTATGCCACGTGCATCTCCGCTAGAGTGACTACTGTGAAACAGACCGGTACGGACTGGAATAAGGAGACCAGGCGAATACAGACTTACAGCTGAGTATTCCTCAGTTGAATTCAAATTTCACAAGGAAACAATTGGGCATTTTTCCTCTCGAGAAACTGTAAGCACATACGTGCATGAATTGAGAAATAGACTTTCGCGCTCGTATTTGATTATTGTTAAATTGTTAAACTTTATTAAATCTTATTTTAATTGTTAAACCTCTTCGTAGTTAATTCTTATGCATAATAGACCTATAGATTTCTTGGATTGGATGGGGGCGATTGAGCTGAATGACATAACGAATGCATATTTAGAGGAATTTAACGACTCCAATCTAGCTAACGTACGCAATTTATCAGTTTGTAAATTTGTCGTCTGCACTACAAGACACACTTTTAAATTAGCCAAATGATAAGTTGAGCAACCAGTCTGCATAGGATATGAGAGAAGGAATTAATTTATCTATTATCTTTTAAAGTCCTTAATTATCCTAGGCAGGGTCTATAAATAAATACTGGAAACGTAACAACATACATGCCAGTGTTTCTTAAATGGACACATACATGCCAGTGCTCCAGGGTTCGGATTCATCGTTCCACTCATAGGCGTTGATGTTGTTGTTTTCGATCGTGGCAAAGGCGTACACAAGATGGGTACACAGGGTAGGATCCACATTTTCGGGGACGAACTTTCCACCGACGATCCTGTACTGGGACCAGTTGGTGTGGTAACATACTCGACGAAGGCCACCTGGTGCCAAAATTAAAATAAATTAAATGTACGTTTGAAGTATTTGCATGAAGAAAGTAAAGAAATGACAGATCTTAATATATATTAATACTAGGTCACGTGGAAGGGAGTTCAGAAACTAACAGTTGAAGAAATGCGAAGTTAATATTTTCATGCTTAACCAGGTCTAAGAAAGTTTCCATAGTGAATAGTTTTAAAATCTACGAAAATCTATGTTAATGGGAAGCCATATTTACGATAGTTTCACTATTAAATGTTTAATAGAACAACAGTCTAGATGGCTGGTACTTATTGCTGTGTCAAATCTAGGAAAATCTAGAATTTAAAGTTTTATTCTAAATGATGGTCCGGACAGTTAATCAGACTCCACTAATGTCACATTAAGTTAATATCTAGAACCCACTAATGTCATATCACGTTAATACCTGGAGCCCACTAATGTCATATCAAGTTAATACCTGGAACCCACTAATGTCATATCAAGTTAATACCAAAACCCACAATTGTCATAACAAATTAATACCTAGACTCCACAATTGTCATATCAAATTAATACATAGACCTCACAATTGTCATATCAAATTAATACCTCGACCCCACAATTGTCATATCGAATTAATACATAGACCTCACAATTGTCATATCGAATTAATACATAGACCTCACAATTGTCATATCGAATTAATACATAGACCTCACAATTGTCATATCGAATTAATACATAGATCCCACTAATTTCATATCAATTTAATACCTGGACCTTCTTTATTCGTGAAACCCGCAACGGGCTAGAATGGAATAAAATCTAGCACAATTATGTGTGTCGCTAATTTCACTTCCTAGGTGGAAAATCACGAGAATGTTGAGTATATAGTGCAACATCAACGAACGGGAAATTCACTTAGCTTCCAGAGCCTGTCAGAGTGTTGTAATAAAATTGAAAGCAATGAATGTTTCCTACTTTGGCTGTGAAATCAGAAGTACACTGCAAAACGCAATGTCTGAGTTTGGGGGGGAGGGGTGCCGAGTGGGGAGAAGAAGAATGTGAGACCAAGATGAGTGTGTTTCAGATTCCAAAATGATGAGTGTGTTTCAGATTCCAAAAAGATGAGTGTGTTTCAGATTCCAAAATGATGAGTGTGTTTCAGATTCCAAAAAGATGAGTGTGTTTCAGATTCCAAAAAGATGAGTGTGCTTCAGATTCCAAAATGATGAGTGTGTTTCAGATTCCAAAATGATGAGTGTGTTTCAGATTCCAAAATGATGAGTGTGTTTCAGATTCCAAAATGATGAGTGTGTTTCAGATTCCAAAAAGATGAGTGTGTTTCAGATTCCAAAATGATGAGTGTGTTTCAGATTCCAAAAAGATGAGTGTGTTTCAGATTCCAAAATGATGAGTGTGTTTCAGATTCCAAAAAGATGAGTGTGTTTCAGATTCCAAAATGATGAGTGTGTTTCAGATTCCAAAATGATGAGTGTGTTTCAGATTCCAAAATGATGAGTGTGTTTCAGATTCCAAAAAGATGAGTGTGTTTCAGATTCCAAAATGATGAGTGTGTTTCAGATTCCAAAATGATGAGTGTGTTTCAGATTCCAAAATGATGAGTGTGTTTCAGATTCCAAAAAGATGAGTGTGTTTCAGATTCCTACAGTATCACAAAACACATATCGTAATTATTTACACACCTCAAATAAATCTAAAATCTAAACTAAACATTCCATTTTTAATGTATTATAAATATTACCTTAAAGTGTTACTTCTTTAACACTGATTATTCAGCAGTTTACATTAACTCCTAGTTTATTATAATTTTATTTTTAACTTATGCACTTTCGAAAACCGTTTCATAGGAATCACTAAGGCCTACTTGTGGTCAGTGACAATTAAATAAAATGTATTTGCTTATTCAGCTTGCAATCTTATCTCGATATGCTTGACTCTGACGTACCAGAACAACAAAATCGTTATCTGTCATCTACTGACCACATCCTGTAATATCTCTACTAACCTAGTCGTGAATTACAAAGCATGAGTGACCGTGCACTCAAAACTAGCAACAACACTCAGGCATTGTTGCATCTCAAGAGCATTGTCTCTAAGATTAGGTCATCTCAAGATTACTGTTCAAAAGTAGGTCATCTCAAGAGCACTGTCCATGACTATGTCATCTCAAGAGTACTGTCCAAGACTATGTCATCTCAAAAGCACTGCCCAAGACTAGGTAATGTCAAGATCACTTTACAAGACTAAGTCATCTCAAGAGCACTGTCCAAGAATAGTTCATCTCAAGTGTACTGTCCAAAACTAGATCATCTCAGGATCACTTTTCAAAACTAGGTCATCTCAAGAGCACTGTCCATGTCCCAACTAAAAATGTACAATTTTGTCTTTTTGGTTTCAGCACCGAGTTGTCTGCCTTAGTCCCAACTAAAACTGTACAATTTTGTCTTTCTGGTTTCAGCACCGAGTTGTCTGCCTTAGTCCCAACTGAAACTGTACAATTTTGTCTTTTTGGTTTCAGCACCGAGTTGTCTGCCTTAGTCCCAACTAAAACTGTACAATTTTGTCTTTTTGGTTTCAGCACCGAGCTCCATCAAGGTATAAACTCAGTGTAGAATAAGATTCTAGTTAAATTATCAATTCGGTTACACCGTTATATTAAAAGTTGATTTAAAGGGCTGGCCGAGATAATTTCTCATTAGCATAGTATTTACGATTTGTATTATTGATGTGAATAAAATGATTATAACAATCTTATCCTAGAAAATATTTAAGTCGGTAATATATATGATAAAAAAAATATATCACAAGTGTTATATTTGTCCAAGAAAACGATCCATACTAAATAGTGTACCCTGCAGACTCAGACAAATTGAGATCTAGAAATTTCAGTGAATGTCGGCATTTAGCGTTATCTGTTCTGCAACTAGAGAATGTTTTATTGTCACGATTAGACTTGTATATCCACAAATACACATACTGAGATGTGTAATCTTATGAAGTCAACATAGCTCATAATGTTTCTAAATATGCCTGTTAGTCTCTGAAATCACCTCAAGTCAAAAGTGGTATCTACAACCACGTTAATCTCTGAAGTCATGTGAAGTCAAAAGTTCCATACTCTATCACGTTATATCAGAAGTCAGAAGTTCTATTAACTACCACATTATTCTCTAATACACTAGGTTTATTTTTTTTAATCGAGAATTGAATTTGATTATACGATTGTTGTTATTTATTAATTAATTAATTATATTTTTATTTACTAAGTTTACATTTTAAGTTTGGATAGTTTTCAGCGTACCTATGTTGTTTTGCGATGCATTGATAAAGAGAGAGCCAGACATATTTTGAGCATGAGTAAACAGATGAAATGACAGATGAAATGGTGGATAAATAGTAGAGTGCGGTAAGGGAGAACAAGGGAAGTATACAGATTAGAGGAAGTGAAGGCAACAAGAAATAGGAAAGAGATAAATGAAAGTTAGGGCGATCGATATTACATTATATGTAGAACAATATATAGAAGGTAATTAAAGCAATACATAACATAGATCTATAGATACATCATCTATAGAAACTTAGGACAGTTCACTTCTTATAAGAGAGAGAGAGAGAGAGAGAGAGAGAGAGAGAGAGAGAGAGAGTCTCTCTGAGTCAGTCTGACAGACAGATAGACAGATAGAGAGACAGACAGACAGACAGAGAGACAGATAGATAGATAGAGAGACAGACAGACATAGATAGAGAGAGACACAGACAGACAGACAGACAGACAGATAGAGAGAGAGAGAGAGAGAGAGAGACAGACAGACAGACAGATAGATAGATAGATAGATAGATAGATAGATAGATAGATAGATAGATAGATTACAATAGCCATAAATACAATACAGTAATAAGAATGAACATTGAACGAAACAACGTCAGCAAAACAAAGATAACGATAATGATACAACAAGCGAAGTGCTCACTAACTTTGTCCCTGAACGTGTTGTGGAGGGCTGAACATGCCAGCCAAGACGGCTGCTACAACTATTGCTATTCGATTCATCTGCACATAAAACAATTGTTACGACAGGTCATAGTAAATCCATCAAATTGCCACAAATTACCACAAACTAAATAAGAAATAAAGATGGTCGTGGTATTTTCTAAAGCTGTATGTGATGAATCCGAGTCCGTTACGGTTGACAAGCAGAGCTTGTGTTTGAGAAACTTAAAGTGTGCGTGTGTCTGTGTGTTGTGTTAATTTTATGAGTGATTGTGTGAATGTGTGTTCACGTGTTTTGCCTATTTCCGGTTTTAAATTTTCTCTCCTAAGTGTTGCAATATTTATAAGTGTAAATCACAATCTTGTTATGTAAATGCATGAGAGAATAGCTCATAAAGTTATGTTTAAATCTACAAGTCCGACATCATGAAGAACGTTTGTTCTGGCTGGAACCTATTTGAAGGGACAGCATTTATTGAATAAATAACATGTCTAATTTAGTCACAAATAATTATGCGGAGATTCTCAAGCAAGACATGTCCAATTTAGTCACAAATAATTATGCGGAGGTTCTCAAGCAAGACATGTCTAATTTAGTCACAAATAATTATGCGGAGGTTCTCAAGCAAGAACATGTCCAATTTAGTCACAAATAACACAGATGTACGACTAAAGAAAGCTTAAGAGAATTAAGAATAATAATGCTGAGTTTCTCAAGAAAGATATGTGCTATTATCACTGGAAACATTCAAATGAATATAAATATTCGAAATATGTAATTAACTGTCTAAATAGTAAAAACAACTAAACTGTACAATCTCCATCCTGTCCGTGCTGCCTGTTGTGTTTGTTTTCTCATCTGTTATGTAAGCCATTTAATTCATTTCATATATCAAACTAAAATAAGTTTTTAAAAGCTACAATAAATTTTGCAATCTACAAAACATACTTCTTTATTGAAATAGAGTGTTCACTCACACATACGCGCGCGCGCGCGCGTGTGTGTATGTGTGACTCTCAAGTAAGGTAGAGATCAGTACATAATGGAGGGTCTGTATTAGAATATGGTAGAGTTCAGTACACAGTGGAGGGTCTGTATTAGAGTATGGTAGAGTTCAGTACACAGTGGAGGGTCTGTATTAGAATATGGTAGAGTTCAGTACATACTGGAGGGTCTGTATTAGAGTATGGTAGAGTTCAGTACACAGTGGAGGGTCTGTATTAGAATTGAAAGCATTACGCTCAAAATATTTATTCAGTAATACAGATGTAACTCTGCAGGCAGTCAACAATTATTTTAATAACTAAGAACTACTTTTCGTGACATTTTAACTTACCTTGCTAAAAAAAAAACCAAGAAGAAAAAATCACGGAGCCCATTTTTAAATATGCATAGTTGCTTCCCACACTGATTTTGATTTAATTTGTTAAAGACAATTGTTAATATCTCTATAATGTGGGGTTGTTGTTTTTTTTATCTCAACAATGATGTGCATGAGATTTATATGACTTGTAGCTAATATGATAATATGGTTTACATTGTAAATATGTTTCTTATTAACTATTTAAAACAATGACGTGTGTCATTGCACATGACATGTTTCCTATTCGCTAGTTGGTTAAAACAATGACGTGTGTCATTGCACATGACATGTTTCCTATTCGCTAGTTGGTTAAAACAATGACGTGTGTCATTGCACATGACATGTTTCCTATTCGCTAGTTGGTTAAAACAATGACGTGTGTCATTGCACATGACATGTTTCATATTCGCTAGTTGGTTAAAACAATGACGTGTGTCATTGCACATGACATGTTTCATATTCGCTAGTTGGTTAAAACAATGACGTGTGTCATTGCACATGACATGTTTCATATTCGCTATTTGGTTAAAACAATGACGTGTTTCGATTGCAAATGGCACGTTTCTCATGCGCCTCTTTAGTTAAGAAAAAACGAATTGCTTTAAAATGCAAATGGCGTAATTCTAATTCGCCTGTTTCGTTAAGTCGATGAACTGATTTACAGTGTAAATGCCTTCGACTGCAATATCGAGAAAAATAAGCATGCTAAGGGATGTGGCAGGGAACATGGGGTGGTGAAGGGATGGTTAGGAATGATCTTTGCAACCATGATGTTTTATCTTTGCTTCTCTCTGAAAATAATGTGACATCGTTAGACAAATTAAAGTCAGGACTATTTAGAATTATTAAATACGAGAGTATAATTTCTTCGATTGTCATTCCCATATGTTCCATAATTATATTTTAAAAATAATTACTCTACACATCGCGCCTACAAAACATGATTATCTGCCCTTAGTGACAAGCGACCTATCCCAGTGCTTTAACCAAGAATTAGTTAAAGATCACTTAAAACAACACATTCGTAATGAGTTCAAGAAAGGAAAACTTTCTTCTGTAAATTACACATCAGGAATAAATACTTGTTAAACTAAAGATCTTTTTTTATCAAAAAAATGTGCACATACGTTTTCGTCCCGTCCTATTCACAATGATATCTTTTGAAGAAATGCTCGTCAGTTCGCACAATAGCAAACAAGGAAAAGAAAAACGGTCTGAGACCAAACATATGTCCCATATCAGGAGTCTTCTGGGTGGCAGGATGTCTAATCTTGTAATAAACTTCAGTACATTGGCAGTTTATGGTGCCATGTTCTGCAAGGATGGGACATGCAGGATTGGTGCAGATACCTGCTCTAGCATTCTTAATGCACTCCTTTTTGTGAGGGAGATAACTCTTTTGCTGTTTTTCGTAGCTTAAACTGAAGTTTAGAGCTTATGTTTTCTTTCTGTCCATTTCGCTTCTTTTCTTCCTTTCTGTCTATTTCCTTTCTTCTTTCTCACTGTCTCTTTCCTTACTTCTTTCTCACTGTCTCTTTCCTTTCCCGTCTTCTTTCTCACTGTCTCTTTACTTTTCCTTTCTTCTTTCTTGCTGTCTCTTTCTTTCTTTACTTCTTTCTCTCTGTCTCTTTCTTTTCTTCTTTCTCTGCTTTATTCTTTCTACTTTCTCTCTATCTCTTTCCTTCGCTTTCTTCTTTCTATCTGTCTTTTTTCTTTCATTTCTTCTTTCTCTCTATCGATTTCATTTCTTTTTTTCTGTCTGTTTCTTTCTTCTTTCTCTATGTTTCTTTACTTTCTCCTTTGTCCCTATTTCTTTCCTTTATTTGTTCACTCTGTCTTTTTCCTTGCCTTTCTTCTTTTTCGCTGGTTATTTCCTGTCTTCTTTCCCTCTGTCTCTTTCCTTTCTTCTTTCGATCTATCTTTCCTTTCCTTTTTCCTGTCCTTTCTTTCTCTTTCTCTTTCCTTTCTTCTTTCTCTCTATCTCTTTCCTTTGACTTTCTCTCAGTCTCTTTCTTCTTTTTCCCCTCTCTCTCTGTCTCTTTCTTCCTTTCTACTTTTTCCTCTCTCTCTCTCTCTCTCCTTTTTTTTTCTCTCTCTTTCCTTTCCTTTATTTTTTTCTTTAAACTTTATTACTCTATGCATATTATTTTATTCTGCAAGTTTTAATTCTCCCCCTCTCTTCCTCTCTGCACATATATACATGTGTGTGTGCGTGTGTGTGTGTGATGGTCATACCATGTGCAAATTATACTCTTTGTGTTCTATTATTTCCTTTTCTTTATCATTAATCTGTAATTGATAGTTACTAGTTACGGCGGTAAAGTCACCTGACCAATTATGCAATCTGGCAGTACCCGCATATGCTACAAGCAGTAAAGGATTGAGATCAAGTTAACTGATCACACTTGGGCAGTGGAAATGTGCAGAAGGTGGAAAGGTGACAGTAAGAGTGGGTGAATGTTGACAGGATGCAGAAAGCTCTTATATGGACAATTGTGTTCCGTTAGGTGACGTGAGAAAACATGTCGTTTGAACCTGAGTCATTCATATATATGTTCCTGATAGACCCACGTTTAGACAGACGTACTGTGCCTGTACCTATAGATGCGTAGTTGAAATTAAGGTTTTGCATGTTTTGTGAGTGGTAAATATATTGACTTCTCAGAAATTGTTATAAATTATTGATTAAAATGTGTAGAATGTTTTTATATTTTTACTAGTGATTGTTGTTTGAAACTAACTCAAATCTTTTCCAGAGAAGGTTGTGTGTCACTAGTAATAATTCATACCATATTTATAGAAGATGAAATGGAAATACGCTCATGTTGTGTGCTTGCCTTATGTATTGTAAAACCATTTGTAGCAAGTAAAGCTAAATGGGAGACTGAGATAATCATTCAATGCGATTTTAATGTTAACCATAAATTGGTTATGCTTGTATCTATTGAGATTCTGTAAATTTTGAAATGGAAATATTATTGTTTCATTTGTAAACGTTTCTCCATGATGTGATTTTGTAAAGTACAAGTTTGTGTGTAGCTAACGTTTAATGAAGTGAAATTTTAAGAGTCGTCTATTACTGTCACCACAAAGCCTTAATGCTGTTCATATTTATTGGCCACTTCAGGGAGATACACTGTCTATTTCAGCTGACCTTCTTTCATCTTATCATCTTGACTTGTTGCTGAGTTAATCTTCACATTTACTCTGATACACACACCTTATTCCTGTCTCGAGTTGACGGTCATTGACGTGACGTCATTAACAAGGGCAAGAGGTACTGCATGAGTAAATAATGATGACAAGCTCGTCTCTATCCACACGACAAGGTTATCTGAACTACTCAATCCATAATCGATCAGATGAACATTATTGTTGAATAAACGGTAACGTTGGGACAGTATATAGATGGTCTTGGCTGACCTGTGTTTCTATTGTATCTCTTTTTATTATTAAATCTTCTTTCTTCTTATTATCTTAAACCCACATTTTTGGTAATTTGTTAGTGTGAATAAAAAGAGTTGGCTGGTGGTTCTGAGCCGGAATTATGTGGATGTTATATAAGTTGTAATTATTCAAAGGGAAAGATAACTTTTGCCAACTCAATTTGTCTAATTTGTCTGTCGCTTTATTAGATGAATAAAGGTCCCAAAGAACGAGTCTGACAAAGAGATTGAAGGATAGATTAGACCGCCTGGGTGTTGTCAGTATTAGAGCTAACATAATAAATTTGATGATTAATAATTTGGAGTCTGATACTGCACCAAGGTCATTAAATATAACTAGGCATATGACAGTGTGTGTTTGTGCTTGTGTGTGTGTGTGTGTGTGTGTGTGTGTGTGTGTGTGTGTGTGTGTGTGTGTGCATGCGCACGTGAAACAAATATACAAATATATTTGTCTGTCTGATTATCTATCTAACTACTGAATGTATATTTATATATGTATATATCTATTATTCATTCAATGATACATTTATCAATATATCTATTTAATATCAATCTCTCTCATCTATTTACATATTTACATGTATATACCTATCTATATGTCTGTGTAGACTTATAACACACTCTCAAACACATTCAAAATTGCATGAATTAATGATTCAATTATGTTGCGTCTGATTATATTTTCATTTACTCTCGTTAATTTTTAAAGCAAGAAATTCATTTTTACATTGTTGCTAAGTATTAAAACAGCCAGTGGATGACTGTATTATGGCGACATTGTGCTGTCAGTTCTGAAATACATTGCCAGTAAATCAAACACACGAATAAATAAGTAGCAACTGCTTATTTCTATTGCGTTGAATATTTGTCTTCATTTCTGACTCAAACGCTCTATGTATTACACTCTCATATTCAAGACTCCACATAATAAGATATAAAGAAAGAAGGCAAATGTTTTAAAAGTACATAAATATTGTATTTTGAAGCACCACTTATTTATTGAACTGCTCATTTATTGCTAAATGTTTGTATTTACGGTCGTTTTTGTAAAATCCTTCTCCATAAAAGAAAAAAAAAGTAATATGAGTGTAATAGTCTGTATATGTGGTCAGCAAATGTGGGATCTGATTTTAACTGTCTGTATATGTGGTCAGCAAATGTAGGGTCTGATTTTAACTGTCTGTATATGTGGTCAGCAAATGTGGGGTCTGACTTTTAACTGTCTGTATATGTGGTCAGCAAATGTGGGGTCTGATTTGTAACAGAGTATATATGTGGTCAGCAAATGTGGGGTCTGATTTGTAAGAGAGTACATATGTGGTCAGCAAATGTGGGGTCTGATTTGTAACAGTCTGTATATGTGGTCAGCAAATGTGGGGTCTGATTTGTAACTGTCTGTATATGTGGTCAGCAAATGTAGGGTCTGATTTGTAACTGTACATGTGGTCAGCAAATGTGGGGTCTGATATAGGTGTGCTTGTGTGTGTGTCATCCGTGGAAGTATTTATGTGAGATATACAGTTTGGGGGTCTTAAATAGGTATGCATTACAGTATGACTATGTGTGTGTATATATGTGTACATATATAAATAGAAACCGTATGTTTGTACACGTGTTTATCTTTGTATGTGTGTATAACTATGCGCAGTTTGTAACTATTGCATAATCATTGTTATGTATACTATTATATATTTGCGAATATATAAATGTCTATACGTACAAAAAATTGTATGCAACAAAAGTATGTTTGCTTGTATGTTTGTGCCTGCTCGTGCTAGAGCGGTTCTTGAAATTATGTTCAACATCGGACTCTAAGGACCGCAATCCGGTGCATACTGTTCACAGGTTTGTGCAGCCTGACTGAAGACATAATCTTGTGGACAGTGACTTAGAAAGCCCATGCCCATGACACACACGATGTATTTATTGCAATCGCTGGGGTACCTGTACTGTCCGTCATCCTTATGGGCACAGAACTCGCTCGGGGTCTGACCTTGACCTGAAACGAAAACAATGCTGTGACCAGTCATTTACCAGTATACACTGCTGTTGATTTGGGTATGGAGATGCAGTATAATTTTACTGAATAAATAAAATGTTTCAATGGTGACCTAAACATGATTAACAGTCAGGTGACAATTTCAGCGAATGTACAGTTAAACTGATTAACAGTCTGGTGACGGTTTGAGCAGTAGAATAATCTAATGATTTGCAGGTGTAGTTATTTCACGTAATATCGTACAAGAAATATTACTAGCAAGATATTAGATTATTGTAGTGGTATTACCAAAATGCGCTTTGATAAAGCTAAATTGTAGTAAGCAAAGTTCCCTCTAATATTTTTCCTATGCGCGGAACTTTTTCCTGTGTGGGCGGAACTTTTTCCTATGTGCGCGGAACTTTTTCCTGTGTGGGCGGAATTGGCGGTTGCTTGATCTTGCTACCAAAACTTGTGCGCGGAATTTTGAGATTGCTGCGCGTCATTTTCTAATGAGCTGCGCGGCTGCGTAGCCGCGCACCTTAGACGGAACATTGGTAGTAAGATAATTTTCAAAACAAATATAATCGCCTTTAGAGAGGACAGATCTGTGTACAAACATATCTACTACAAAATCTCTTGCTGTCGGTCATAACATCATTATTAGCACAATAACATGTTTATTTGATTGTTTATAAACATTTTAAATAAACGGAGATGGAGAAAAGCATGATTTCTCACCACATATGTTCTATCTTTCTCTCTTTCTTTCTCTTTTTCTTTCTCTCTGTTCATTTTTCTTTGTCTTAGTTTTCTTTCTTCTCTCTCTCATACCCGCTCACGCACCTGTATGCAGAGACACCTCATACATGTGCTCGTGAACAAATTTAATATTTTAATGTGTTCCTTTTAATTTTTAAATTTAAACTCATAAGGGATTTTTCATATTCACTGGTATCAAAGATTCTTTATTTCAATTGTACAGAAAATGAATTTCTTAGTTGTTTAAGGGATTCGTTAGCTTTTATTGGCAGGCCTACTGATTTGGAAATGGTCTGTGTGTGTGTGTGGGGGGGGATCTTTAGTTTTAAGAATATAAAGGATTTTTTTCAAACATATCTCAACACTTCACTATCCTTCTTTATTTTGATCAGAGTGGTCTACCGTAACTAACTACATTCCACCTCTGCCGTAAAATGTCAAAGGTATTTCTTTATCATAAACGGAGATAATCTAGGGTAAAAATGGCAACACGCCTTACTTCGGGTACTGTTTTTACTTACCTGGTTGTATATTATGGTCTGTGGAAATAGGTGTCAATGGAGTGTGGGTGGTGACTGGATTAATGGGTGGTGTGTGGATTTCAGTTGTTGACTGAGTGCTCGTTGGGCCTGCTGTTGGCTCAGCGGTAGTTGGGCCTGCTGTTGGCTCAGTGGTAGTTGGACCTGCTGTGAGATGGGTGGTGGATTGTGTGGAGGCATCAGTACAGTTGACATTGCTCGGAATGTCACAGTATTTGTCTTGTGCGTTGAACAATAGGCCGCCAGTACAACGAACACGGTGAATTACCTGCAGAATAAACGTTTGACAAAGTCTGCCAGCAGAAAAACACAAATGTTTAACTGAACAAGTTTGTGGTATCAGCTGGTTGACTGAAAGAAGGTTTCCAGAGAGAGTTTGACTGAAAGTAGGTTTCCAGAGAGAGTTTGACTGAAAGAAGGTTTCCAGAGAGAGTTTGACTGAAAGTAGGTTTCCAGAGACAGTTTGACTGGAAGAAGGTTTCCAGAGACAGTTTGACTGGAAAAGGTAGAATGGTCGTTTGGACATGTTTCATTTGAAATTCACCAACACTAAAAGACCACTACTCAGCAGTTCCATTCTAGCTTGAAGCAATTATTATTTGTTTCCAATCATAGGAAATGGCGAAGATATTTTTTAAAAGTTGGACAATCAATGGTTTAAATATAATCATTGTCTTCTGACCAAACTTCAAACAGTGAATCATTTAAAAAAAAAAATAATAAACCCAGTTCAAGAAAGAGCTAGTACTAAAACACCGCCAGCAAAATGCCTTACTCTCTCAAGCAGCAGCCAAACCAAGGAATGAGGCCATGCAGTAAATATGCCTGGAGTTTGATGGACAAAAACAAATTCATGAATGCCGAATATTTCTTTAATAACACAATGAAATAATGTTAGAAACCAAGCAAAATTATTATTGGTACGAGCAACTTTCTTCTCTTCTTCATTTTCGATGTTGACCGTTGTCCACCATCACCAGAATCAATTAGCTGACAGTTTTTTCTTGTAATGCCTGTTTCATATGACATATATATATATATAGTTCTTAATAATTTCTAGGAATTTCTTGAAAATTTGCTTTCGAAATAAATAATATTTCGGGATGACACAAGAGGAGGTAACCAAGGTCAGGATTGTCATAGCCTTACGCCACTGCAAGCACCGTTATCTTTTTATTTGACGTAATTCTTTTCCTGTAATTTTGCGCCGTTGCAAACATGCGTATATTTTGTATCTGAATTAATCCTTCTCTTGTAAAATGTTGCACCGATGCAAGCACGCTTATATTTTATTTGAATTAATTATCTACTTGTAAAATGTTGCACCGATGCAAGCAACATAATGAGTCGGTGAAAGCACACTTAACTTATATTTAACGTAAACCCTTTCCTGCAACATATTGCGTCGATGCAAGTACATGTATGTTTCACCTGACGATTAGATATATGTTGTGACACTGCAGGCACTTTATCAGATTATGTGATCTAGTTTACCGTGACATGTGCCGATTTCAAAACAATTATCTTTCGTCTGGCATTTGCCCCGTGGTACTTTAAAATTAAAATATAAATAAACAAATAAAAACAATACCCTTATTGTCGTTAGTTTGGAAAATTAGCATGCGAAAATTCTAATTTTACGTCAGTACGATCGAAAATGAAAGAAACTTGCTGAGGTAAACAAAATAAAATATGTTCTTAAAAATTGCTCGTACCTATGATAATATTTATGCTTGTGTGTATATATGAATATGTGGATGTGGCTGTAGATCTGCACGTGTTGTACGTGCATGCATTCAAGTACATAACTCGCACACATGTATGATTATTTAACATGACATACAAGCACGTACCTCATTAGCACAAATAAAATAATGGTCACGTACCTCATTAGCACAAATAAAATAATGGTCACGTACCTCCTTAGCACAAATAAAATAATGGTCACATACCTCATTAGCACAAATAAAATAATGGTCACGTACCTCATTAGCACAAATAAAATAATGGTCACAGGAGGTTGGGTCCGGGTAGAAATCACTGGGCATGTTTTGACAGGAGAAGGCAGTCGTCTGCTGCAGAGTCGTGGCTGGAGAAAACAATTGCTCTTAAATACAGTTTTCCCATAAAGCATTCTAATGAAGGTTAAAGTTTACAGTATGATGGCAGATATGCATGTATGTAAACTAGAATTGGAGGAAGGCGTTATATATTTCTTTCCAAGTGTCATTAAGCTAATAAAGGAGAGAAGCAGACAGCAAAATTATTTCACTGGAAAAGTGTTCATTTTGACGACAATCAGACAAAACAGACAGACCCAAACTAAACATTGCAAGAACGCAAAATCATCTCATTTTCTGTAGGGTATCAAGGGTTATATCAGACCGGGTACTCTATGGTCAGATACCCCCTTATATGATCTCACCTGTCGTGGTAGACAATTCTGTCGGCGAGGTCGGTGCATCAGTCGTCGTTGTAGGAGGAATGGTGGAGGTGTCGATCCTGAGGAAAATCCGGTAGACTTTGACTTTAGTATAACAAAAATAAATTCCTCTGACAAATATATATACAAGTAGAAACACAGAGACAATGGCGATGACGACATCGCGGAAGTAAATGATCGTGGACAATGAAAAAAGGGGATTGATAACAAGTGCTTTTAAGCTGGCTGTACTGACAATAAACATCAATTGTGACAACACCCACCCACACATGGACATCATGGAATGCGTGTCTGTCTGTATGCTTGTGAATATCCCAGCATTCATAACGGTTCAACTACTGACGTTGTAAACTGAGGACAGCTTGTGTTAGAAGTACTCCTGAGCTCGCTGTTGATGGCGTTCAGAAGCGGGTAAGGACCATGGCCGCAAATTGCTCCCGCAAAGTCGTCCAGGTCGACGGACCACACCATGACGCCGCCAAATGCCTTCTCCTTAATGTAGCACACCTTATAACAGAAGGTGTGTTTACTGTAATGTAGCACACCTTATAATACAAAATGTATCTATTATAATATAACACACCTTATAACACAAAACGTGTCTGCTATAATACAACACACCTTATAATAGAAAATGTATCTAGTATAATGTAGCTCACCATATAACAAAAAATGTGTCTTCTGTAATGTAGCACCCATTATAACAGAAAAAAGTTTTGCTGTAATGTAGCACCCATTATAACAGAAAATGTGTTTGCTGTAAAGTAGCACACCTTATAACAGAAAATATATCTCTTGTAATGTAGCACACCAAATGACAAGAAATGTGTCTGCTATAAAGTTCTGTAGATAATTAAGACTTATTGAAATAACTTATTCTGGACTGATCAATATAAAAAAATTGTATTTCGATTATACATTTAGTGGGATGGCTAGTTTAGATCTAGATCAGGATGAGAACGAAACGATAACACATTGCTTGTAGAATGTGCATATATATATGTGTGTGTGTGTGTGTGTGTGTGTGTGTGTGTGTGTGTGTGTGTGTGTATGTGTGTGTGGATGTGTGACGTCAACGCCACCTAATTAATGGTTACGATTATTATTGTTATTAACTCAACAATCAAACATACATATAATGAAAAATGAAATTGAAAAAGGTTACTTGACATCAATATTTCCATGAAACCATGAACGAAAAATTTAGCGCCTGCATATCTGCCAAGTGGGAGAGATGAGTGGGGTCTGCTAGAGAATTACTAATAACATAAATTAAGATTCTCATCTCTTGTAATTAGTTATGTGCGATTAATTAATTAATTAATAATAATCATAACCATTAACTAGATGGCGTTTTTTCGGTAAAGAAAACAGGCACAAGTAGCTAGACTTTTAATATAAAATTGCACACCTAGATTTTCTTTTTAAAAAATATATTGATTTAATATTATTTTTATATTTCAAAATAAGCAGTTACTTTCTCTTTTATGGTGTCCTCATCATCCGCCCCCACCCACTGGTTACCACTGGTTACATAATGAACATGTTGCTCTGCATCTGTATGAACCTCTGCTCCGTTGGCGATCATCTGGCAGATCTGTTGTGGGAAAAATAAAAGGTTCTCTACAAGCTAATTACTAATGTTAAAATTAAAATTAAAATTAATAAAACGTATTACTCTTTCTTTTATTCAGCGCAGTACTGTCTTCGTGTTGTGATTGTAGTTCTAGAATATTTCTGTGCTGTTTGCTGCTTTTACACTAACTTTCGAGAAATTGTGAACTTTCAATGCAAAGCATGTTTTGAAACAAATCTTCATTAACACGCACGCACTGCAGATTTCTCATCCAGATTTGATCAAATATGTCGATATATGAAGAGCAGTAATCCACTGAAAAGAAATTCTAGCAGAATTCTGAATGTACTTTATACTTTTATTAATTGAGCATTGGATTTTATATAGAGACAATTTAATAATGCCCTCAAAAGAGGATGGTGAATGCCGCAATAAGAAGATGGGCGAATGCTGCATTAAGGAGAGGTGCGAATGCCTAATGAAGAAAGAGGTCAAATCTCACTGTCTCGTTTTTGTCCTATGGTAACAGTCTCATTCATTAATGACTATAAGCGCACCTTACTTGTCACAGTAAGCTAGAAGACAATTTTCTTATTTATGTAAGTATCAGAGAAAAATATATGCTACACATTTAGTCAAAAGTCTTCTTTGCTTTTTCTCTAATGGCCACAAACGAATACATACCTCAAATTTCTCCTTATCTAATGACCACAAACAAATGCAAACTCAAAGTAAGCTAAAAACCCATTTTTCTTTTTCATCTAATGTCCACAAAAAACGTAAAGAATCCTAATTGTCCTTTATCTACAACTATAAATAAGCTAAGAACAATCTTTTCTCTTTTATCTAATGACCACAAACTTATCCACACCTCATAGTAAGCTAAGAGTCCTCTTTCTCGCGTGTACGGTCCAGCTTCGCCACTGTCCCTGCTGGGCGCACCTATTTCGTTAGCTGAAGGTATGACCAACGTGAAGGTGCGGCCATAGGTGGCCAGACCAATATTCACCTTCTCTGGGTTAGCTCCCTTCTGTACCAAGTACGAAGCAGCAAAATCCTGGGGAGAGAATTTTTTTTTTAAAGTACATCCAGCTGGTCTAACCGACGACGCACGTAATTTAAGCGTATACCCATTTCAACGGATTGATATGTGAAAGTGTATTGTTACTGCTTGTCAAAATTAATGTGTGAAAATGTATTGTCACATGAAAATATTCACTTCAGTACGAATCGGCTGTTTTATGTCAAACTATGGTCACTGTTTCTACGTCGGTCATGATCACTAATGTTTTGACGTCGGTCATGATCACTAATGTTTTCATGCCAGTCATAGACTACTGTTTCCATGTAATTACGTATGATAATGTTCCCATGCCACTCATACACAACTAATGTTTTTTATGAAATCACTCGTGTTTTCATGTCAGATACAGATCACTCGTGTTTTTATTCAGATACAGGTCACTCGTGTTTTCATGTCAGATACAGATCACTCGTGTTTTTATTCAGATACAGGTCACTCGTGTTTTAATGTCAGCTGTGAGTCAGTATGTTTCTATGACATTTGCAGATCACATGGTAGTTACAATCTGATTATTAGAACTTTCATTAAAATGATTACACTCAAAATAGCTAATTTTCTATTATCGACATTGGTCGACACGAGGTACACCCCTCAAAAAATTATCTTACAGATTTGACAGAGAAACAATACATACTACATTCAAGAAGCGGTCAGCTCCTGTCTCTGATGTCCTAGGGAAAAGGGCAGTGTGGTGACCTGTAATTGTCTCCCATGACCCATGCAGGTCAAAGGTCATAAAGTTGATGAAGTCAACGTATCTGTTTGACAAATGAAATAGCCACAGAGTTTGTGACTGGTATTTTGGGGATATATTACTATGTAGACATCTTCAAAGCTACAGTTATCAAGATTGAAATTTTCAATTTTTTTTTCTTTCTGTCTTGGGCCGAATCCAGTCGTGTAGCTCGACAATCATGAAGATAAAATTATATTTAACATTTTCTTTCCGTCAACGGGCCGAATCTAATTTTGTATCTCACATTCACTGGTTTCAAGTAACAGGTCCTAGAGTCAGTTTAACAAACTAATGATATTCTCTCTAGCTGCCCTATTCATCGTGTAGGCCCCTGTAATCAATCGTATGCGAGTACATTCCTCTTAACTGCTCGGGTTATACTGGTTTTTACATTCACTGACACATATGCCCCCTCCCACTCCCAACATATACACACCCTGTACGTCCTACCCTAAACTCTCCAGTTAAATGACTGTGAAAAATGCCTGACAACGAAATCAAAGCTATTTACATAGAATATAATATTTTCAGCTTCTCCACATAGCATATAATTTTCACTATTCTCAGGCAGTATATAATGCCTCACCATCAACATATAGCACATAATGTCTCAACATCAATATATAGCACATAATGTCTCAACATCAACATATAGCACATAATGTCTCAACATCAACATATAGCACATGTCTCAACATCAACACATAGCACATAATTCTTTTTCTATGAACACTTGACATATAATTTTTCGCCTTCCCCACAGAACATATCATTTTTTCAGCATCCCTATATAGCATTTAATGTTTCACCAAAAAATAGAAATTAAAGGTAATCATCCATATTTAAACTAGAAAGTATTTGCAAATTTACAATGACAAAGGTACAGACTAGAGACACTCAAAAATATACAAAATGAAAATGATAAGCACATACAGTTTAAAGACAGAAATTATAAGCAATATTTATGTCGGAGGCAATTATAGGCAGACATACGTATTCAAGATGGGAACGATAGGCAACCATATTTATTTCAGTTCGTAAATGTACGAATCCATATCTGTAAGCGGTGCGAATAGAGAACGCAATATGCAAATTATAAAAAGCAATGTGTATTGAAGACATGAAATATAGAAAGCAATGTATATTGAAGACATGAAATATAGAAAGCAATGTATATTGAAGACATGAAATATAGAAAGCAATGTATATTGAAGACATGAAATATAAAAAGCAATGTATATTGAAGACATGAAATATAGAAAGCAATGTATATTGAAGACATGAAATATAAAAAACAATGTATATTGAAGACATGAAATATAGAAAGCAATGTATATTGAAGACATGAAATATAAAAAGCAATGTATATTGAAGATGAGAATAATATAAAACTATATATATATATATATCTCAAAGCTGTAAATTATAGAAAGACACACATACTTACGACAGGGATTATGGAAAGCCATACCTGTTAAGGACAGGGACATCAAAACCTAAGTCAATTTTGTCTTTGCCTGCAGGGATAGCCACAGACAAAAGAAGGCGCGGAGCTGCTGTGCTGGCCGCTTCCTGGTCAAAAGTCAACCGGACCTCCTAGAAACGACAAGTAAAAGCGGCGTCTTTATTTGCAGGTGTGTTACGTTCTCTTCCTGTGTCTTTCCTGTATTACTTTCTCTTACTGTGTCTTTCCTGTATTACTTTCTCTTACTGTGCCTTTCCTGTATTTAAATTTGTGTATAAATTACGGTCGCATACAACTCAGGACTGAACATGAATCATGATTACAAGTAAATCAGACCATAATCTCTTGCATGCGCGAAGACACAGTAAAGATTGACAAGCATCGCTTCATACATGTTAGCTTGTTGGCGTGTCGATAGAGACGTGTGCAAATTGTCACGTGTGTTCATCGACTTCTCCAACAATCTTTCTGGAAGTCTCGTTTGGCCTCATTGCGTAAGGCAGTCATCAGACGATACTGGACGTTGATCGGTGATGATGAGATGAAATGGGAATTGCAGAGAGTCAGAGACACATTCTCAAGCGTATTGATTTCTGAGATATTCTCTAACTAGCGAAGTGGTTACATTAGTAACCCATTTCCCAACTGAACCCGGTTCAGCCAAACAGTGACATGGTAACTTGCCACAAGTTGAGTGTATTTAATTTATCGCTCTAAAGCTTATTTAAAGTACTTGCACCTTTTCATCATTCAACTGTTTAATTAATTTTCTCTGGTAATTGTGATAGATATTTAGGAAGGAACATTAACCAGAGTTACAACTAACTTATAGCGACATAGTAAATATTTACTGTTGAATTCAGTTTTAGTGCCGTAGTAATTTTCTAAAGCTGTATGGTAAACAGCAAGATAGGACTGTGGCAAAGTAAACCCAGTTTCCAAACGAAAACAAGAGGTGTGTGGTGAAGGAGGGAGTGTGGGCATGGTCGCCAGCATCATTGGCAGAATTAGAAGAACAAACCGTTAGAGCAAGTATCAACAATCGATACAACAACGCTTCCCAATTAAGTGTATTGCAAACTAAGGTAATACAATGTTGTGTGGTAAAGTGACTTAATACATTGCAGTTTAATGCAGAGTAACGTAATACATTTGTAGTATATTGCAAAGTGACGTAATACATTGTAGTGTATTTTAGAGTAACGTTATGCATTATAATGTGTAATGAAGTTGTAAATATAGTCTTTAATATTAAATATCAAGGTATTTCCTGCATGGAAGCGACAGGTATAATTAGTATAATTAATACCTAACTAAAAATAAAATGATTAATAATAATTATTATTATCGATACTTGCAATAACAATTGTAGGTGGGTAAAAGCGCCTTGCTTAAAAGTGGTAAATTACCCCGCGTACCAGACGATAAATCTAATGTTTGTATCCACCACGTAAAATTACATTCGGAATGACATATTTTTAACTTTAAAAGAATGCATATGTATGCATATGTATGCATATTCCTTCTTGCCAACATTATAACTCAACAAATTAGTTACGATTTATAATAATGTAATTTACAATAATGAGTAATACAGTTTACAATAATGGGCGATTTACTTGACAATAATGGATGATACAGTTTGCAATAAAAAGTAATTTACTTGACAATAATGGGTGATATAATTTACCCCCAAAAATGGGCTGCACAATTTTACAATAATTGGCGATTTACTTTACAATAATGGGTGGTGCAATTTACAATAATGGATGATTTAGCTTACAAGATTCCTTGAGCATTAGAGGTATACCTTGACGAGTTCCGCAAAATTGTCTCGATCCTGTAAGGAGTTTCTGTCTTCAGCAGGATACTCCCAGTCAATGTCCAGCCCGTCAAAGTGCCACTTACGCAAGTAGTCGACTGTGGATTGCGCAAATTGTGCCCGCGACTCTGTCGTGGTGGCCATCTGCGAGAATGGTGCGGATCCTGTGGTCCACCCTCCGACCCCGAGGAGCGTTTTCAGAGACGGATTCAGGACTTTTATATTCTGGAATCGTTCGTACCTGACAATCACAAGCACAAAATAAATAATAAAACATTCAAATCAAATGATAAAACAATCAGAATAATTAAGACAGACACAAATTCCAATTTTAAGGTATTTTCGACATCATTGAGCGCGAATATTCATTAAATCAAGACGATTGGTTGGTTAACTGATTAAATAAATGAATGTCTGATTGGTTGATTGATTGATTCATTCATTTCTTCTTTGCATTCGTAACGTTTGTTGATTGTATTCATTCGCTTAGGGAAATCTTCAATATACTGTACATAATCTTTAACAGTAATTTGCTTAGTTTAAAAAATGAAATGATATTCGTTTAGTTTGGGTGTAGTTTGCTGCAATAGGTTTGTGTAGTTTGCTGCAATACGTTTGGGTGTAGTTTGCTGCAATACGTTTGGGTGTAGTTTGCTGCAATAAGTTTGTGTAGTTTGCTGCAATATGTTTGGGTGTAGTTTGCTGCAATAAGTTTGGGTGTAGTTTGCTGCAATAAGTTTGTGTAGTTTGCTGCAATACGTTTGGGTGTAGTTTGCTGCAATACGTTTGGGTGTAGTTTGCTGCAATAAGTTTGGGTGTAGTTTGCTGCAATAAGTTTGTGTAGTTTGCTGCAATACGTTTGGGTGTAGTTTGCTGCAATAAGTTTGTGTGTAGTTTGCTGCAATAAATTTGTGTGTAGTTTGCTGCAATAAGTTTGGGTGTAGTTTGCTGCAATAAGTTTGGGTGTAGTTTGCTGCAATAAGTTTGGGTGTAGTTTACCACAATAAGCTTTATACTCTACATTCAATCAACAACCAGCGCTACACTAAAAATAAATGTGTTCAGTGTAGTCAGCTACTTAGGAAATCGATGAAAAAGAAAGGTTATGGTTTATAAAATAGCCGGTAGAATCCGAGATATTATTCTAGTAATTAATGCCGATTTAATGTCCAATTATGAGATACGTTTTAAGTTGTCATTGTTATTGTTGCTGTCGATGATGATGATGATGATGGTGATGATGATGGTGATGGTGATGGTAGCCGTATTAATAAAATAAATATATAAAGAAGCAACCTAGTTAGCAATAGTAGCAGTACTTTAGTAGTATTGTAGTACTAGTACTTGGCGTAGCAATACTAGCAGAAAATGTAAGAGTAATTGCTGCTGTAGCTACACTGTAATGGCAGTATTAGTTGTATTAACAGTATAGTAGTGTAATAGCAGTATTGGTTGTAGTAAAAGTAGTAACAGTTATACCAGTAATAGTAGCTCTAGTAATATTGTTGTAGTATTAGTACTATTACCTGTAATAATAATATCTGTTGTAGAAGTAAAATTAGTGAAGTACTATAAGCAACAGCAAAACAATTGTTATAGTGCTGTAGTAGTAGTAGTAGAGTAGAGAGTAGTAGTAGCTGTAGTAGTAGTAGTAGTAGTAGAGTAGTAGTAGTTGTTGTTGTTCTAGTAGTGGAATAGTAGTACTAGTATTCATATCAACTGAAATTAAGTTTTTCTTTGAACAAAGACATATTAAAGGGACACTACTCTGGAGTTGCGATCAAACCTACATTCCAATGTTAGATGACGTGGATTCGTCGTTGTATTCATACTGGGTTATATTGTTACCAGACAGAGTGGCGAACGCAAAGATGTAATGCGTGCACAGATTTGCGTCGATGTTCTCTGGAAAAAAACGGCCGGCACTAAACCTGTGCTGAGACCAGTTGGTGTAGTAGCAGACACGCCGCAAGGATGCTGGGAGAAAAGGCGTTAATACATGTATTTCTACATTTTTATAAAGCACTATGACTTTATTGCAAGCAAGAATGCTGCTTTTGTTAAGATTTAACTTACTAATATGCATTTTTAACATATTAACTTCAAAATACATTTCGAAATATTTTCATATTATTCATGTTTGTCTTCTTGATTTAGTGTATCTAATTTATTTATTTCTAATCCTGCTCTATGAAAATTATCTTAGAACCTCTCTCTCTCACATCTATCTATCTATCTATCTATCTAGATATCCGTCCGTTTGTCTATCTATCTATCTATCTGTACAATTGCACTTTCTGCACACTTCTGCACACTCAGTCAAGCAATTAATAAGTTAATTTATCACCTCTATACATACTCTATAGACTTCAGGTCGGTACGCAATCTTGCTCGCACACACATGCTCACATATACACACAAACACACGTATATATACACTCATATGCACACATACTGAATGTGTGCATCATAACAATAAAATGCTTAACCCTGAGTATCGCCTTGCGCCACGAGAGCGGCTATGACAATCCAGAACATCGAGTAAGTTGTGACTTGAAACATCTATAAATAAACAAGGCACATATGGTTAATTCGTTGTTTGTATAATTATTATGTAATTCACATACTCACAAATCACACAAACATATACCTTATCATCTTTAACCTTTTGAAAAGTTACAAAAAATAAATAATAGTGATTAAATATGTGTACGCAATGTCCACCCTTCCAGGTAAACAGGTAGAGAGGTAGGTAGATAGGTAGATAGGTAGGTAGATAGGTAGGTAGATAGGTAGGTAGATAGGTAGATAGGTAGGTAGATAGGTAGGTAGATAGATAGGTAGATAGATAGGTAGGTAAATAGGTATATAGATAAGTAGATAGGTAGATAGATAGGTAGATATGTAGATAGATAGGGTAGGTAGATAGGTAGGTAGATAGGTAGCTCTGAATCTATACACGTCTATCAAATATTGTCTTGGTTATCCGCCATAATGTATTACTCTCGAGATCAGTGCATGTCTCGGCTGGATGTCCACTCTAGTATGTGAAGCGTGTCAATATATATACGTCAACCAGATTTATTTTTACAGTTTAGAACTTGTACCATGCTAATAATCTCTAAATTTACATCTTTTCGTTTTACCTCTCACTAGATATTTACTGTCAACCTTATTACTCTCTTTGTCATTCATTTATGTACTTTATTACAATCTAGGTCATTACCTGTCAACCTTATTACACTCTTTGTTATTCTTTTGTCTACCTTATAACTTTCCTTAGGACAACGGACAAGAAACTTGTTATAGATAACGATAATGTGTCACTATCCTTTCCAGCTATGCTCTTAATATTTTCTTAATATTACTTTTTAATTATGCACGACTTTTGAAAAGTTTTTTAATAGCTGATGCCATTTTCCTAGTTTTCCAATTGTTAATACCAATACGAACTCAGTTGCTTTGCATTCTTAAGGCGAAGCTGACATTGCCAAGGACAATTGTCGTACCATACATTTTTTTAAAAGACAGCAACAAGAAATAATGTCAAAATATGAGTGGTTATCTACTTAAATAATTACAAACTTTTATCAAAATTTATCAAAGACTTAACAGAAAAGAAATTTTAAAATATATTAAAGTTATGAGATATGTTTGCTATTTGCTTTGCGTGACGCACAGATGACGCACTCGACAATGTCCCGAAAGCGGAGACAAAAGTCAAGTTGTCTAGTTTATGTTGACCTACCAAAATGAAGAAACTGACTGCGGTGTATGTTCCCTACCCAACCGACCCTTCTCAAAAATTAACAGTTTTCTTTTCTGTATAAATTTTTTGCCTCGAACTTTAAAATGAAAAGTAAGAGAACACGCCTACAAAGACAGAGTGTGTGAGAAAAAAGATAGCAAATAAGTAAGAGACTGAGAAAGAAAGGAGATAAAACAGAGCGATATAGTGAGAGACTGAGAAAGAAAGGAGAGCAACAGGGCGATATAGTGAGAGATTCTGTGAGAGGGAGCAAAACAGACCAAAAGTGAAGCAAGAAGAAACGATAAAGTCAACTTTAAAAAAAAGTAATTTATTCGGGACAAAAGTATGAAGATATAATAAAAACACAACTATTCATGCATTCGCATGTATGCGCGCGCACACACACACTCACACACACGCACACACACACACACGCACACGCGCACACACACACACACACACACGCACACACACACGCACGCACGCACACACACACGCACACGCACGCACACACACGCACGCACACACACACGCACGCACACACACATACACACACTAATACCAAGCTCATTGAGCATTGGCCTTGTCCAAGAAATGTGTACAGAATCTTGAGCGGCTTTGACACACTGAAATCATTTCATATCATCTTATCAATGTATTCCTCAGCATATCTCTTGTTCTCTCTGGCAAGAATTATAAACTTGTTCTGGCGGAGTAAATTTACCTGTCCCTATTTCTAAACTTAATTGTTATATAAATTGTTAATGTCAAAGTGACCCGACCTGGGGCACTGCTGGTCATGCTATTTTTGTAAGTGCCAAGAGTAGGAATAAACAAAGCAGGTAGAGAATCTGCTAGACTTGCTGATGTAATTAATCTAAACCGGTTTTAGTTAGATGAGTAGATTTTTTTTATTATCCAATAGTTAAGATTTATAAGAACGAGTCCAGCTAATGGGATAAGATCAAAGTTTACCTGTTGAAAAGAATTTATTTTCTAATCACTTTGAATTTGATGAAACTCAAATCTCATCATGAAAGGCTGTCGTTAGTTAATGGTGAGTTAACTGACTGAGAGAGAGAAATATTTCATGCATTTTGTGAGTGAAATTATATACTTGTGTTTTACGTAGAGATGTATTATGTGAGTAGACTATTATTTTTACAATTTGTGAACTATAAATATAATGTTTGTATGTAGTATAATAAACACTTGACATTGTTTTAGTGAGCATGTTCATAAAAGTGTTATGGTATATTTATGATACAGTGTGCGTGTATCGGGCTAATAAATACTGTTGCAGGAAACAAGTTGAGACTTGAATGTAAGAAAGATTGAAGTTAGGAATGAATAAACTGGAAAACTCTCCTTTTGTTCAATAATTATATTTTACATGGAAGAAGCAGCCTTTTGTTACTATAATCATCCGGTTTACTGATTTTAAACCACTATGACCGTAGAAGATACAAGAAGTCTCTACTGCCAGTATATAAGAATACACTGCACTCTGTTGATGTATGGTGGCAAGGTATACTCGACTACATTGTGGAATTTCTGGTACAAGGAAGTTACTGGAAATTGCTACATTGTTGTTCTGCTTGAGGGTATTAATATGGTGAAAGAGCACCCAGATCAGTCTCGAGAGAAAATGGCTGATGGTACATTTTACAGCATGCTAGGGGACACGTGAACTGACAATTGTATTGTGAACAATAAACTTGTGCCTTTCTTATGAAAGTGTGCATAAGAATATTGTGGCATCATCTAGACAAGGTTATATGTATAAAGTATTAATGCTATAATCTCTAAAAAAAAACCATTTCTGTTCTCTGATAAGAATTACCCTGTGACTTATATTGACACTAATCTGTTGAATTATGGTTTAGCATATAAGATTGTATTTACACTATGTGAACGTGATTTGTGGAAATATTGATGTCAAATAATCCTTTCATTGTATTTTATATATATATATTTGATTGTTGATTTAATAAATTTATTTATAATTTATTGACCTTCTTACACACATTGATAACTTATGTTGTAGAGATAGTGGGTGGATGGAGGATCGCTAAATATAGATTAAAGACGGATTTATATTCTATGTTAAGAAGTCTTCCACCTAAGGAAATGTTGTATGACGGTGAATGTTTGTTTTCCACCTACGGAAATATTGTATGACAGCGAATGTTTTTCTTTAATGTGGTGGAGTAGAGAAAACGTTTACTGCGCCTGCATATCCGCCAAGTAAGAGAGACAAGTGGTGTCTTCTGAAGAATTATTAATAACATAAATTAAGATTCTCATCACTTGTAATTGGTTATCGATGATTAATAATAATA
>CM054182.1:65438378-65613378 GCA_028829895.1 Sinotaia quadrata
GTACTATCTGTTAAACCTGTAATATTTAAGTAGACAGGAACAAAATTATTTCAAGAGTAATCTCATAGCAAACTAGTTACTAATTTATTTGTATTATTATCTCCCTTGAAGGGGGAGTAATCTCATAGCAAACTAGTTACTAATTTATTTGTATTATTATCTCCCTTGAAGGGGGAGTAATCTCATAGCAAACGAGTTACTAATTTATTTGTATTATTATCTCTCTTGAAGGGGGAGTAATCTCATAGCAAACGAGTTACTAATTTATTTGTATTATTATCTCACTTGAAGGGGGAGTAATCTCATAGTAAACGATTTACTAATTAATTTGTATTATTATTTTCTTTGAAAGTGTGTGTGTGGGGGGGGGGGGTAAAATGTTTCAATTCGAAACTAATAAAATTTTTAAAATATAATAAAATGGCGTGGAAAGTACATCGAGCACTAAATGAAACATTTTCTAGAATAGCGTAAATGACTAAAGTCTAATTATATCTTTTAGTATAGTGTAATTTGTCTTACTTAGTCATCAGAAATGAAGGCAATGTCATTGACAGAGAACGAGAAAGAGAGAGAGGGAGAGAGAGAGAGAGAGAAAGAAAGAAAGAAAGAAAGAAAGAAAGAAAGTGTTTCTCTGTCTGTCCTCTCTCTCTCTCTCTCTCTCTCTCTCTCTCTCTCTCTCTCTCTCTCTCTCTCTCTCTCTCTCTCTCTCTCTCTCTCTCACCCATCTATCTATAATCTTAAATATACGAATGATTGCAGATTTCTGTATGTGCGCGTGTGTGTAAACTATTTCAAGATAAAGGCTTATCGTATTCAGTTAGATATACATAAACTATAATAGATATACATTAAAACATATTTTAATACGTTAAATTCATGTATTTATATGTAATTATTGTGTAACTTACAGCCAATGTCCAACCCTGCAACAATAGTATAGAAATACAAATGTTATTAAATATAATCTGACATTCAATAGACAAAGTAAACATTAAATTATTACCATGAAACTCATTGTCATTCTATTAATAATCACTTAAAATTAAACCAATTAATTTTATAACTATAATAATAATGCCTGGACAGCACAAAATTACCCCTCTGCTAAAAGCAGCTCTTCTCGCCAAATTCCTTAAAGGGAGCTCTGTAAGATCTGACTACAAGGTTATCACTGGTCAAAATTAAACCTCCAGTTACCTCATGGTTATATAACTGGTTTAGAGTCTTGAAGTATCCACATTATTTTCGAGCAAATAAAAAAACAAGGTGATCAAATATAAATAAATACTGCAATAATATTTACAGATCCATATAAAAAACAGGAAACTACCAATTCAAATACGTTCTCGCGTTCGTAACAAGATACACGTATACGTTTGATTGCGAATTGTGTAAAATGAAAGTAATACGTGATGTTTTAGGGAAACTTACGTTCGGTCCTCTCTTTTACGAAATCAAACAGTTCTTGCTTCAAGTCATTGAGGTGGCCGTTGTTTGTATACTGATCGTTGGTGCGTTCGCTGTTGTACTGACCGTTAAAGGTTGGAGGGACGAAGTAAGCTCCCATTGCGAGTGACGTCATCACCAAGAGGAACTTCACTTGGACGACGATGCCTGTTTGCATTGTATTTTACTAACCTGCAAGTTATCACACATAAATAGTGGATAGTGCAAATCGACTACTGTAATAGCCTGCATGTTATCTTGCATGAATAGTGGATAGTGCACTCGACTATTGTCATAACCTGCAAGTTATCACACATGAATAGGGATAATTCACTCAACTATTGTCATAACCTGCAAGTTATCACACATGAATAGGGATAATTCACTCAACTATTGTCATAACCTGCAAGTTATCACACATGAATAGAGGATAGTTCAATCAACTATTGTAATAACATGCAACTTATCACACATAAATAGTGTATAGTACACTCGACTATTGTAATAACCTGCAAAATATCAGGCATGAATAATGGTTAGCACACTCGACTATTGTAATACCCTGCAAGTTATCATGTATGAACAGTGGATAGTACACTCGAATATTATAATAGCCTGCAAGTTATCACGCATGAACAGTGGTGTGATGCCAACGCAAACTTAGTTATCGGTTATGATTATTATTATTTAATCATCCACAATTAATTACAAGTGATGAGAATCTCAACTTATGTTATTAATAATTTTCCCAAAGACAGCTCGTTTTTTCACCTGGCTGATATGCGGGCACTTTAAACGTTTTCTCTCTTCCACAACATTAAAGACAAACACTTTCCGTAGATGGAAAACTTCCTATAAAGGAGAAGATAATCCGTCTTTTAATCTATATATAGCAAGCCCCCCATCTACCCATTGTCTCTCTAAAATATGGTCTTCAATATGTGTAGGAAAGTAAATAACTGTATTAAATCAACAATCAAATATACAACATAAGAATATAATCAAAGAGCATTAAAATTTACATAACTCAAAATAATGTTTGATTAACACTAGACAATCATTCAGTTTATCCTAGCATAGACATTAGCAGTCATAAAATCAATTTCTTGGATATCATCACAAAAATGAGAGTAGAGTTTCAGAGAAATAATAAAAGTGATTGCACATAATCTTTTCAAATATGGCGGCTGTCACCAACGTGTTCACAATCACGCAGTTTGCAACAAGTCACTGTCTTTCTTATTTGAGTGATGTCCTCAAGTGTTCCTTCTAGACACGTTACACAACTGTTCCAGAATCCTCGAAGATCTCACAAAGCACACCGTAGAGAATCGTCCTGAATTTCACATGCGCTATCCAGTACATCAGAAGGAATGTTCTCGAATTTTCGTGTGTAGTACTAAACACTTATGAGTGAGAACTACTTCATGTAGAACAAACCTTGGTTTATGTACAAACTAGCTGTGAGTGATGTATGGTAGTATTGATGTTGGAAGAGGAGAGAGTGATTGAGCGAGAGAGAGAGAGAGAGAGAGAGAGAGAGAGAGAGAGAGAGAGAGCGTGAGTGAGTGAGAGAAAGAGCGAGAGAGAAAGGATATACACAGATAATACTGTCGACATATCTATCCTACGCGGGATTTTTTTGTCTGATAGGGAGATAACCATTGGCAGACTATCACATCTAATTCATGTAAGTTCTATTCTTATATGACTGGAACAAGTATAATGAATACTTTAGGAGATAAATTAGTATGTAGTTGATCAGTGGACTTTATTGTTTGACCATTTAAGACAGTCATGAGACATTAAGCCATATGTTATTCTACTTCTTTGCAAAATAAGGATTATCTTCATATAATGATCCTAAGTAATTATTTTTTTATTTTAACTTGTGTTTAAGATACTTAAGTAATTGTCTGATAAGATGGGCCTTGTCGCTCACGCAAGAAATATTATTTTTCTATTAGTATCCTGAAATGGTTTTCAATTAGTGCTGTGCTAATTACTGGTAGTTAATTTACCTGGAGGTTGTAAATTTGCCACTATGAACAGAGACTGTAAGAAATTTGATTTCTATAAATGTAAAAAGACAAACGTTGTCAAAGTTAAGGATAGATGGATATGATTATTAATATTCGTGTAATTAACAAAAGATTCATGTCTCCCTGAATAATATTGTAAATATACGTTCTTCTCCTTACACAGTTTAAATATATATTTTAAGTCTAAAATCAGTTTGAAGCCAAAATCACCGCTTGCATTATAAAAAATTATACAATTCTCTTAATGAAAACACTATAAATTACTCCGGACCGGTCAAGAATATTTTACACCCTAGGTGAATTTCCAACCTGCATTACCCCGCCCCCTCGCCATCGGGGTATCACTTATTATAAACTTTCAAAATTTAATACAGCACAATGTGACAGTTGTTCATACTTACACCTTTTGGTTTGATAATATATAATTTCATTATTTAGTTTACATATCTGTTTAATTAGTCTACACATCTCATTCATTTTCCAGCAGTAGTATAGACAACAAAACTTCGGTACTGCAAAAATCAAACCAAAAAGAAATAATTATCTTGATTAAACCAGTCCCCAAGTTACTTAAACTAATAGCTACTACTATCTGAACAATATAAACTTACACTGAAAAAAAGACTACCCAAAGCCTGAGAAGATTATTGCAATAAAAAAGTGAATTTGCTTGTAAATAAACACCAAAAGTTCAAAAAGTAAGCGAAACACTATATTTTAAATTAAGGAAATCGAAGACTATTTCAAAAGAATGTGAATCAGATGATATTGGGGGGAAAAAATCACAAGACATTATTAACCTCGTGAAATGGGGAAAGATGTATAATACTTTGCGCAGAAATTTTGTATAAATTAAGTAAAAAGTGGTTGTTGTTGCTTACACGTGAGGTAGTTTAATTTAATAAATATTGCGCAGGTATTATAATTTAAGTAAAAAGAGCTTTGGGGAGTACACATAGGTAATTTAAGTTAATAAACACCACTTATTTATTGCAGACGTGTTATAAATTAAGCAAGAGATATTGTCGTTGCGTATTCGTGAGGTTACCGTTGGCAAGTATTGGATATTGCGCAGTTATAAATTAAGGAAAGCGAGACTGCCGTTTGCGTGCATGTGAGGTAATATAAGTTAACAAATACCAGATATTGTGCTAGAAGTGATAGAAGTAACACGTGAGATAATATAAGTTAACAAATACCAGATATTGTGCTAGAAGTGATAGAAGTAACACGTGAGATAATATAAGTTAACAAATACCGGATATTGCACTAGGAGTGACAGGTGAGATAATATAAGTTAACAAATACCGGATATTGCACTAGGAGTGACAGGTGAGATAATATAAGTTAACAAATACCGGATATTGCACTAGAAGTGACAGGTGAGATAATATAAGTTAACAAATACCGGATATTGCACTAGGAGTGACAGGTGAGATAATATAAGTTAACAAATACCGGATATTGCACTAGGAGTGACAGGTGAGATAATATAAGTTAACAAACACCGGATATTGCACTAGAAGTGATAGAAGTGACACGTGAGATAATATAAGTTAACAAATACCGGATATTGTACTAGAAGTGATAGAAGTGACACGTGAGATAATATAAGTTAACAAATACCGGATATTGCACTAGGAGTGACAGGTGAGATAATATAAGTTAACAAACACCGGATATTGCGCTAGAAGTGACACTGAAAGTCGAGGACACATTTCTAAGAATACTAATGTATGATATTTAAATAAAATTAAAGAATTACAAAAGAATTTACCGTTTTTCGGCTCCTAATCTTGTCGAAGTGCCTCCGTCCCCTTAAAGAAGCGTAACGATAGCTCAAAGCTGGAGAAGGCGAGTTTTATAGGATTTTAGATTCACACTAGAACGAGCAAATGTTCTGAGGGCAAATGACAGTCGATCGGTAAGAGTGATGGGCAAGATAAACGATGTGTCCAGTGAAATACTATTATTCTTATTATTATCTAGTAGATCAACATTTCTTTCTGCTTTGTTAGGTGACTTAAGTCCCCGCTTGGGGAGGGACAGGTATCGGCATGAATAAGAAGGACGGTATCGTACCATAGGTGCGACAGACCTATTATCTAGAGTTCTGGACTCTAGCGTTGATAAAGATCATGCCATAGACTCACTGCATACACGCTGTATCATTTCTTCATTATGCAGATTGGCTCTTTACTTTCTTTAATTTCAATGTGACGCGCTTGCGTATGTGTGTGTGTGTATGTGCGCGTTTGTGAGTGTGTGCGCGTGTGTGTGTGTGTGAGAGCGTGTGTGCGTGTGTGAGTGTGCGTGAGTGCCTGTGCGTGCGTGCGTGTGAGTGCGTGTGTGTGTGTGTGCGTGTGGTTGTGTGTGTGTGTGTGTGTGAGTGAGTGAGTGATAGTCAAGATACACGTTAGTATTACGTCATTTTTAACGCCAGAATTATTAAAGGGTCAATACACAAATCAAAGAATGGAAACGGGTACTTAAAAATTTAACTTCTTAATCTGGCATTAACAAAAAAGCAATGAGAATTATGATTGTGAGTGCAGTAATTAATATGAGAAAAGAGCTCTGGGATTCGGAAATAGTGGAGAGATGTATGTGAATTATTCATTTATTGATGTGTTGTTCTTTAAGTCTCATAGGTAAATATATTTTCTGTTGGCAATAGTATGGAAGAATTTCTAGTCGGATATTTGCTTATGATGCATTTAAATTGAAGTGTATTAAAATATTACTTTTTAATTAATAATTTGGAGAAAATGACGCACGATTATAGGCCTACGATTATTCTGACCAATGAGTGCCAAAGTGGCAAGTTCACGGATTCTACAAGAGACAGACATTGGTGTAAAGAGAGTGAGAGAGAGGGAGAGGAGGGGAGAGGAGGAGTGGGATGCATAATACCAGAAGTTTGTTTCTTGTAGAATCCGTGAACTTGCCACTTGGAGTGTAGTAACTTTTGGTAACTAATTCTTGTCAGCCTGTGGTGTCATAAGAGCATGGACTTTCAAACATTTGGTATAAAAAGTAGTATAGACTTCGTAGGTCTGCTGTGTCATCTGAGATGTAGCCATTGCTTTTGTTGTTGTTTTATTTAACATCCAGTGACTTTAATCTTTTGTATATTAAAATTTACCAGTTCGTTCTAAAGACTCTTTGTCTAATTACATAATGTTCTTATCTGTCTACAATCACTCCCATTGTGATCACGTATGCCTAAGCTGCGAGTGGACTATGACGCGCAGCTCCAATATCTACATTAGCAATCTCCAACCCAAGGAAACTTTAAAAAAAAAAATCAAATATTTTCAGCAAACTTTATCGTGAAAGACATCATCTGAGCTTCGCATTCTGTATTCAGGTTGTAATCAGCTAATGCCAACTCAGAAATATAGGCTCTCGTCTAATCATTCCATGACAAATGTACCACTGGACTTTGACGATTTCCCTGTCGACAGTCGCCTTGGGCTTATAGGGCCTGATCGTATCTGATCGCGGCCATTTCGGTTCGGCTGATTAATGCAATGCTCCCAAGCAAGTAAAGCGTTAATTCAGATTATTAACTGTAACGCTCTGCGATGTCCTTATTATTCTTTTACTACCAATACGGCGTTAGTTATCGGCAATTAACGCAAGAGAATCGATGAGTTTCCACTGACGTTAAATCAGGCGTTAAACCAGATAGCGCTTGTCAAATTGTTTGATGGCCTCTTGTTTACGACAAGATGTATCAGCAAATAATTTTGTTTTAAGAGAACAATGCTGTTGTGCCAGAAATGGTGGCTGATGTAAGTTTGATTAAGCAATTCTGTACTTAATCACTATTCAGTGCTAAAAGGTTCTATATGGATTATTGTCTTATAAGACTGTTCTATGAGATATGTTTTACCGCGGGAGGACAGATGTCTTACGAAAACATCTCTATGACAGTCCTATGTGACTGTCTTACGGTTTAGAAACTTCTGTTTTCCTAAGACAGTGGTAATGACGTCAAAACGTCATGGCCAATAGTAAACGTCCGTCAAATCATGTGACGCTAAAAGTACATAAAATAGATCCTGCACGCGAACAGCTGTTGTTCCGAGGTTTTTTAGTACTTGCATGTTCAAATTTAGTGTCTCGTAGTCCTACTCCCATATCCACCCCTTTGTTCTTGAAATGCAATACAGCCCTATCCCTCGGACCTCGGTCGAACCATCTGGGTCTGCCCTTTACCAACCCCACCATCAATACATACATACACACACACACACACACACACACACCGTACACGTTATATAAAAAACTTTTAAAATTGTGTTCTTGCTACACACACACACACACACCGTACACGTTATATAAAAAACTTTTTAAATTGTGTTCTTGCTAGTAATTTTCTTTTTTATATTTAGCTATAGAATTTTTTTTTAATGTACTCATTAGTATTATCGTTTGTTTTTACCTATGAACAATATTTTTGTTCGCCTCTTCTGAATGAATTATTAAATTGCATGACAGAACTTAACATAATTTAACAAGATTTTAGTTCAAACAGAGACTGATTTTGTCATCAGTCAGTGCTGTTCATTACAATGCAAAGTTGCAAAGTGTATGTGAGAAAGTAAATATGCTCCTCTCCCCCCCCCCACCCTCAAAGTTTTAAATCAGTTGGATGTTGTACGGACAGGTCTTAAGCAAACCAGACTTTTAACAATTCACATTCTCCAGAAAGTCTCTCCGTAAAACTTTTGTGCGGATGGAATGAAGGCTTATCTGCAAAATTCCATTTATCAACAGATAGCATACTCTGTCAACAGATAACATACCTTGACGTCATGCAGGTCTCTCTGCCCTAAAAGGGTATGGGTGTTACGTGCTGCAGCTCTTGTGTTTCATTGTCTTCAGACCCGATAATCCGTTTGGAGGGAAGGCTTTTAGAGGTTTCCTATCACTTTGACGGCAGCAAGTGAAGTCCTTTCGAAAAGATCAACCCTAAAAAAAAAAAGATAGTGGGTGGTTGGAGTTGGTATTTCTCATCTGTCTATACCGTATGCAAAAAAAGTTATTGGAGCCCTGAAAAGGATACGGGTGGTTGGTTGACTTTCACTCAGCGTATGTTTGTCTCAGCCGGAGATCCGAACCGTAATGTGTCAGAAAACATGGCGGCATAATTGCAACTTTATTCATAGTTGGCTAAATAAATTGATTATTGCACACCCACTGCACAAAAGGCTATAATATATAAATCATTGTTAGACAAAGGGAGGGAATCTAATTAAACGAAGATGTTGGGCGGTTGAGTATCATTCTATTTTGTAATAAGAAAAGTGAGATTTTTTTTTACCACTCATTACAATTAAATTAATTAAATTATTATTATTAATAATAAAAGCTCAATAAAGTCAAGATAAAATAAAATTGATTAACATGGTGAAACAATTTAAAGAAAATTTATTATACAAAAAAAATTTATTATACTACAAAAATGTATTATACTACAAAAATTAAAGTAAAATTTATTATAAGACAAAATGTCAACAATACTAATGATAGTAATCGTGACAACATGGTAATAATAACAATAATAGTAATAGTAATGATTATGAAAAAAAATTAACTGACAATAAAGAAAACAAAGTAAAAGAAAATAATATAACACTTTCGCCTCATCAAAATCAATAAAATATCGAATAAACCCATTACCGGTTATCCCCTAATTTTGCCCCCACCCATCCCACTACAACCCATCTGACTCGACTTATTTTGGTGAAATTGACGTAAACTGGAAGTGCCCCTCGGTTAATTTGAATAAGAAAAGACAACCGTAATCTTTGTCGACTCGGCGACAAGAGTTGTCTGAGCTCTTGAAAGGGGCGTAACTCAGCCATGGCGTCTGACGATGTTGTGTATGCCGTAGCTATTTTATCTTTTGTAGCGGTGGGCATAGTTTTCCGTACAATTACTGGCCAAGAGAAGAGGAGGATTTTGTCTACATGTATTGGCATAGCCTCTCTCTATCTTCTTTGTCGTGGCGACTTAATACACTACGTCATTACTGTAGTCGGAAACTGTTTAATTTTATCAAGCACACATCTTGAAGAGTATGTTGTAATCTGTATTTAATAAGAAATGTAGGCCTACTTTGTAATTAATTCAGGTTTTTATGTTTGTTTATATATGAACTCTATATTATTAGTAGCTATTTTAAAAACATTACAAACGTAGCTAACTATAGCCCAGTCCCAACTTTTGTGTCTTGTCATAACCTTTAATGCCAGACCTTAAAATAGCAGTGGTACGGTACAGTATTGGAACTGCTTGTCGGCTAAATCCCATCGTATACACACTTTTTAACAAAGACCCTGATAGAAATCACTGGACATAAACAAGTAGTATATATTTAAATTAGAAAAGAGAATAAATACATTTACCGAGTTATACAGATAGATTGGTGTTGAGCAAGATAAATTTAACTGTCTCCATGGCATTAAAACCATTTTAAAGAACAAACACAAGAATTTTATTTTATTTTTAAAATATATTGTTAAATTTTATGGATTTAAAAATGTTATGGTTTCACTATAATTTTAATGTTTGTGCTGAATTCAGCTAATTTAACATTAAAAGTCAAATTTAGTTCAAAATGTAAAATGTTTAGCCAGTACCAGCTTTATGAGTCGATAGTGATTCAGCATGAAATTGAAAATACATGGTTTGACTGCACTGATAAAAGATTAGCTTGAAAGAAACACACACAATGTAAGCATACAGATAGGGCTTGTCTTAATTATTTATTGAAGAGTATATGTATTTCACTTGTCACCCACTACACACTAATTATGTACATACTTCTGTCCATTATCCTATAGGCAAAGAGTGTGTGCATATACTATATATATCAGAAGACTATGAAGCAAGAAATATTCAGTTTCCTATAGAAGCCTATGACTACTGTGTAATTATACCTGAGAAGACTACACATGTATATTTAGACCTAAGATCATGACAACTTTAACCAGCATTTTTACTAAAAATAACTGGACATATTTGTGAAATTTCTTAAATGAAACTATCTCTCTCCAAATTTTAATTCTCACGAATGTTACTTTTTCCTGGAATTTTTCTGAAGGTGCTAATGGCTAAAGAAGAATTTACTTATTAGCTTCTTATTATACTAACTTTAGATAGAGAAATATATCCCTTCTAGATTTTCATGAGGTATATAACTAAATTAATTATTATATATATATATATTTTTTTATTTCTGTAAGGAAACATCACTTTGCAAGTTTTATATGGAACTTTGGGTATCTGGTCGTCTTCCGTACAATCCACCTCTGTGGTCTTCCTGCACCTTCACCAATCGCAAATGCTGCTCAGTTGTTTCTTACTTTGCGAGTGAGAGAATATTCTTATTTTTTCATAAACTGTTTTGTTAAGAATGCTACCAGTAACCATGCTCATGTATCTAATCAGACTTTATTAACTTTCACTTTTTGTTTTTATATAAATGTTTCAGTTTCACTCTAAGCTGTGTGAGTGTTGCCCTGCAATTTTAATTTTTTAAAAATATTATATAATTATAATGTATGTTCTGGTTTGTTTTGACATCACTTATCAGTTTGCAAATGAATGAACATTTTTGTATGCATAGAAATTATTAAAAACACATCCAGGACCAAAATCATAATTCAAAATTAGACTCTATTTCCCTCATACTTAAATTATAATCTCTATTAACTTGAGATGTCCCTAAGTGTTTGTAGCATTGACTGCAGATTCTGTACAATTAACTTTATTTTAAATTAATATTTATATAATATTTACAAATTTGATCCTATCAAAACATATGGCACAAGAAAGAATTTGTTGCAGAAAGCAGTCTAAATTAATTCTTGCTAATGTCAGCAACTCTACTTCTTCCAGTGTAAATATTTTATGCATCAAGCATAATTTATAGCAACATTAATGGAAGACATTGAGTTGTTGCAGAAATAGAAACAGTATAGCATTTATTTTAATGTTCAGATCTTTGTAAATGCTACTTTTTTCTAATTTGTAACTTCCTTTTTGGAAAACAGTTGCTATAGTAAGTTGAGGGTATCTGTGAGTGTGATGAAAAGTTGCTTTTGTATGGAGGTAAATTTTTTATTGTTGATTCAAAAGTTAAATCCATTGATTTTAATTATTTTTGATTATGAGATAATTTCCAATTACATGTATAAGATTGTCAGGTATTTTATTTGAATATATAGAATGTGATCTGTTGGAATGTGTGCAGCCCTTTAATAATTGGATGACACACATATTCTATAAGTATAACTTAACTTTTAATTATCCATCATCTCATTGGAACCTTTAAGAAAAGTGACATTAACTTTATAATTTATGTAAATAAGTTAAACTCTAACATAATTAACAAAATCCAGAAATTGTATTTTTTTGTTTGTTTGTTGTTCCTTTCATTTATAGAACCACCTCCCACAAAGATCTACAGCCCTCACTTTTCATGCTTGTCCATGACTGTTGCCCTTATGCATAGTAACATAATGCCAATTCTAACATTACTTAAAAAGGGTATAGAAACTAGAAACAATATCATTATACAAGCATAAAGAGCAAATTTAGAAGAATCATTCATTGTTCTGAAAGTAGTTAAAATCTTTGACGATCGTAAAATGATGAACCTAAAATTAAATTGTTAATATAATGTTCTATTTATTGCTTTTAATAATTTACACACCAAGTACACATTACATCAAAGTTAACTGTGTGAATATGCTTATGCATACATGTGTGTGTCTTCACATAGTACTTGAAGAGAGATTACTGGCATTTGGAGTCCTTTCATTAAAATGTTTATTTTATTAGTAAATATTGCATGTTTTATTAAAATATGTCATTGTTTAGTATTTCTACATTATTCGCGAGGAAAGGGATGATGAGGAATTAGCTTTTTCAGAACTAAAAGTTTGGATTTAGCACATGAAAAAAGAGGAAACATCAGTTATTACTGACGTCATGCTTCTCATTTGCTCCCATGATTATAACATGAAATCATTCACAATTAATATGAAATTATTAATAATTAATATGAAATCATTCATAATTAATATGAAATCATTCACAATTAATATGAAATCATTCATAATTAATATGAAACCATTCATAATTAAATTGAAATCATTCATAATTAAACTGAAATCGTTCACAATTAAAGGTTCTCTCCTTTTCAGATGATTGGGCTTGCATTTGATGTGTGCGATAGTAAAATGATTAAGGTGAAAGATGACTTGAAGACTGGGAACAACAAAAGTGTGACAGACAGACAGCAGGAAAAGCTGCTACAGAAATACACTTACATAAACCCAAGCATTATGGACATTGTATGCTTTGCATTTTGTTATATTGGTACATTGACAGGTAAGTCTTTAACTTCAGCTTACCACTCATTAGCACCTTGACATTCCTTGTATAAAACTAAGGGTAACTGTTTTGTGAGAACTGAACTTCAGACTCAGAGTGTGTTGAAGGAATAAATTTTGTAATAAATAAACAGACTACAAGTATATACTTTATAATGGTTAAGTCTCTGTGCTTACCTGTATGTGAACTAGTTTTACATAATTTGCCCACTCTGCATGCTGCCACAATAATAGACATTCAGTAAAACCTTACTAATTTGGACTCTGAATGACTAGATGTCACATGGTCCATACAGCTTGCTGGTTCATATTGACCACAGTAATAGACATCCAGTAAAACATTACTAGTTTGGATTCTGAATGACTAGATGTCACATAATCCATACAGCTTGACCACATTGCTAAATAATACCTGTGCAGGGCATTTTGTAGATGTTTCTTTTCTGTTGGTCTCTCACATAGTCTTACTGTATGTATCATTCTTGATAATTTGATGTCAATAATTAATTTTTGTGGCAGCTCACTACTCCGGTTTCCTCCTAATCATTACCTCCCCTATGCCATTCCCTCAGCCACATAGTCTGGATTATTGTGGCCTCACTGCACTACACATTTTCCAACCTAAATTACCTACTGTGCTTATTCACTTAGGTATATTATCATGCTTCTACTGGCCTACCTTGTAAAGACTGTCACTTGCCTTGCTTTGCTAGCTATGGTAAATCCCCTTTGACCTCTGAGCTTGAAAATACATTTCATGCTGGTTTGATTAATGCTATTATTTTCCTGTTGGTTTTTTAATTGGAAAATAGAAAAGAACAAAATCACTTCCATTCAGTCAGCACTGAACATAAATTGGGTTTTGTTGTTTTTGTTGCAGGTCCCTTTTTCAAGTACCAAGTCTATAGAGACTGGCTTTGTCAAGAGAGGCCAGAGTCTATTCCCCTGCAGGAACCTCTTTATGCCAAAGCCAAGAGCCTTCCTGCTATTATCATCACATTTTTAATATGCTCTTACTTTTTTACTATTCAGGTTAGTAATCAAATATATTGTTTATTTTAATCTATTTGGTGTGCATTTGTCTCTGTGTGAACATAATTATCTTTAATCTCTTTTGTGCAATTTCAGTTATCTCTAATTATTTTAATTAATTATTTCATCTTTTTATTTGGCTTTTCCTTTTGTTTTAAAGAGACCAAGTGAACACACAGTTAACTACTTACTTCAAAAAATATTTTGCATTTCATAAACTTCTCTCCTACTATTGTTCTACCACTTAGACTGTTTTATTAAATTTTATGTGCATTGAGATGTTAATAGCACGAAGCCAAATATCTGCCTTAAAAATTTGGTAATCATTATGCAACAGAAATGTAGATTATACATATTACAACTGGCATATTATGAACCATACCAAAGTTAGACTTCACATTAAACATTATTTTTTTTTAATGTATTTTATCAAAGAGCAAATAACCACTCCTGCCTACCAAAATCTGGTCACCACAGGGCACTTTTTCACTACTTAAAATCTACTCAAAAGTTTTGACATTTAATGCCAACCATTGAACCAATGCTTGGAGTACTCTTGATCTTATTTGTAGAGTAATATGAGCATCATATTGCAGAATTGTTTTACAGTGTTTTGTTGTTTCATTTCATTGCTTGTCAGATTACCCAAATGCATTGTATTGAAGTTTCTAAGTTATACTAGATAGGTTATGTGGCAGAATAAATTTGCCTATCCCTATTTTAAAATTTAATTGTTATATAAATTGTTGAAATTGTCAGGGTAACCTGGCCCAGGGCACTCCTTTATAATATAAATGATTTTGTTGTTTTTAAATTTATATTTATAATCAAAATTAAAGTGTTGTTTATGAACTTGGAGAAAATTATTATTTTTTACTGCCATCAGCTTGTTTCATTGAATTTTAACTCAACGATGAATATTTTTATTGTCATGTTTTCTGTTCCGTTATAAAGCCACCATTAACAATGCTGTGAGTTTTGCAACTATATTATTTCACTATTCAACTGTCTGCCAAATCTCTATTTGATTTCATTAATACTTTACTTGAAAATTTTAGAATTGTTCTTTCTGTACTATTATATAAAATTAAGTCCAGTCCATTGTCCATTTCCAAAACATTTTTTCTCTAAATAAACAATCAGAAATAGTTACAAGTTAATGGAAATGAAAAAGTACATTTGCCATTAAAAAAGGGTGATATGATTATGAAACTGTTTTTCTTATTAATTATGTAATTCTGTAATATTTTCATTTTTCAATATTATAATAATTCTTTTTAACATAAGTACTTATTGAAAGTATAACTTTTAAAATTTATTGCTGTGTTGCTTTTGTGTGCTCGTAGTATGCATTTCAGTATCATATTATCTTACATGATTTCAAGTGTCTTCTGCGTAAATTAAGGTAGGTACTGTTAAACTTCTCAGATTATAGACAAACTGACTTGCTTTATGGTATGTTAAGATTTGTGACACACTGATTTGGTTTATCAATGTGATAGATAAGATTACTAACAGTCAGATTTGATTTACCAACATGTAAGGTATGATTTCTGATACTGATTTGGTTTACCAAACATGCTTTACAAACTGATTTCTGCGTAAATTAAGGTAGGTACTGTTAAACTTCTCAGATTATAGACAAACTGACTTGCTTTATGGTATGTTAAGATTTGTGACACACTGATTTGGTTTATCAATGTGATAGATAAGATTACTAACAGTCAGATTTGATTTACCAACATGTAAGGTATGATTTCTGATACTGATTTGGTTTACCAAAATGGTAGATATAATCATGCTTTACAAACTGATTTGGTTTACCAAAATGGTAGGTATAATCATGCTTACAGACTGTTTTGGTGTGCCAGCATTGTAAGGAAGAGGACAAAGATCTGCAATTACTTTAGAATTCTTGAAGCATGACTCCTTATGAAGAAGCTCTTAAATACTCTTGACTGCTCTCTTAAAATAATATATTAAATTAATGTAGGTCAGAACAAGGAATTAAGATGTTCTATTTGATCACATATATCCTTGTTTCTTTTCTTTTGCTTCATTCAGTATGTGGAAACAGAAGAATTTTATGAAAACCCTTTTTGGTTCCGGCTTTTTTACATGGTTCCAATGTTTATGATCTTCCGCACACGTTTGTACTCGGCATGGGTGCTTTCAGAATGCATATGCATCACTGCAGGCTTGGGTGCATATCCACAACAGGCCAAGGCAAAGTGTGGTGCTGGGCCTACAGATTTTGAAGCTTTGGAAAAGATGTAATAATTAATTTTTTTTTGCACATTTTATAACTACTTGTGTGTATGTATGGATTTTGTGTTTGTACTTAGGTGTGTTGGTGTGTATATTTTACTTTAAATTTTTGTTTACTTACTGTTCAATAAATAAATCTCTTACATATCATGACTCTTATATTTAAATTTAGTAATACAGATTATATATATCTGTACATGATCAGAAACAAATTATGACTTGAGATTACTTGGTTGGGGATGAAAATCTGTTTAAACCTTTATTTTACTTTACCTTAAAAATATATATTTAAATTTTAGAAAAAAATTAAATTCTTATTGCAGTGAATTCTACTTTTATTTTCTAAGTCTTTCTATTAATTTGATTTTATTAGAAATGAAAACTCAGTGGAGTATGACTTTGAAACCATCCATAATCTGGATATTTATGGCTGTGAGCTTGCACCTACAACTAGGCAAGGTTTGCGGAGCTGGAACATGAGTGTGCAATACTGGCTTGCCACTTACATACATCGCAGAGTTCCTCAGAACCTCAAGGCATACAGGTAAGCAAGATAGATAGGAGTATTTTCACACTGTGTTACTTTTTTGGATGTCAGTGAAGTATGACTTTGAAACCATCCAGAAATTTTACATTTATGGTCCTGAACTTAGACCAATGAATAAGCCTAGTTTGTGGAGTTGGATCACAGGCAATCAATACTGGCATACCTGTAACGTTCACTGCAGAGTTGTACAATATCTCAGAGCTTACAGGCATTAAAACAGAATATCACATTGTTGCATCACATAATATATATAAAGTGAATTCAACCATATGCACTTGCACATCTCCCCACAGTGAATGTGATTCTGGTGTGTTTAAGTATTCTTTGTACTGTATGGCTCCCTGCTGCAAGTGGCCTACTTCATCTGGTCTTTAGATGAAGAAACAGCAGTCTGTTCAACACTGCAGAGGAACTCTTCAACTTCTAAAACTTACAGATTAAGGGCAATTTGGGGTTTGTGTGCCATGTTTAGAACATAGCCCCAGTGTAATATGCAGTGACATAGCTTGTAGCTTACCTCCAGTATAATATGCAGTGACATAGCTTGTAGCTTAGCCCAGTATAATATTCAGTGATGTAGCTTGTATCTTAGCCCCAGTATAATATGCAGAGACGTAGCTTGTAGCTTAGCCCCAGTATAATATGCAGTGATGTAGCTTGTAGCTTAGTCCCAGTATAATATGCAGTGACGTAGCTTGTAGCTTAGCCCCAGTATAATATGCAGTGACGTAGCTTATAGCTTACAGAGTAAGTCTAAATTTATGAGTTAGAACTTGTGCATGCATGTGCACACATACACATGCACACTCTCTCTCCGTCCCTCTCCCTCTCTCTATCCCTCTCTCCCCTCTCACTCTGGGTTGGGAGTGGGTTATAGGTTGCAGGGAAAATTACAGTAAGTTAAAGATTCTATTCATAACCATGGCATCTTTGCATTTCTGATTTTTTTCAGAAAACTCATGATTTATACTACTTCCTGCAATTCACTTTATCCACTTTTGTAGAATTTCCTTAATGCCAGACCATTTAGTTTTCATAATCTTATTTTCTTAATTTGAGAGTTCAAATTCATTGGAGATAATTGGACATTTACAGTGTTCATAATCAGAATTATGTTTGTGTGCTTGTATGCATGTATGATTGTTTGCTGGATGAATAGACAGAGATGATGGATGGATAGATGGGTGGGTGGGTGGGTGGGCATCACTCACCTGAGTGAATATACAGGCAGGTAGTTTTAATGCAAACTGATATTACAAGACATTCAGCACTAAGGGTGTGAGCATCACTGTGAATACACAGGTGGATTTTTTCTTAACACAAATTGATATTGCAGAGTAATGAATAGATAGATAAACAAGAAAGAGAGAGAGATTGTGTGGAATATGCATGTGGGTTCTGTTTTACCACACTTTGACATTGCAGAATATCCATCACCATGGGTGTGAGTGCATTTTGGCATGGAATCCATCCAGGCTATTACCTAAGTTTTCTCACTGTGCCCCCAATACTAATGGCAGAGGAGGCCATGACTGCTGCCTTCAGAGATGGCGCATTTCCTGTTCAGCAGAAACTGTTTGATTGGGGCTGCTGGTTCTTCAAGATGCGTGGCTTTGACTACATGTGCATGGGCTTCTTGTTGTTGAAACTCAGCTCCACGCTTAGGTACTGGTACTCCATCTATTTCATCGGCCATTTATTTACAGTTCTCTTCATCATCATTGGTACACTGGGTAAAATGGCAAAACGCACGAGAAGACATAAAACTGAGTAGTAGTTGTGTCATTTACTTGCACACCTTGAAAAGCTGTTGCTATTTTTTGGCTTGCTGCATCTCTTGTTTCAAGTAATATCTTCTGCTAATGTGTATAATCATTAGCTTTACATTGCCAAAACAAAGGAACAATTTATCTCAGAGAATTTTATGACATACTGGAGGATGTTACTACCTCTTTATATTATCTTCGGTTCTTTTCACAAATTGTCGCTATAAAATTGTTATTAAATGTCTTGCACGATCATATAGACATACATATTCACTGCTGTGCATTGCAATTCGGACCACTAATGAGGGTAAAGTTCCCAAAGTCAGAACCCAGGCCTATGGGTACACTTTTTGAGAAATGAGAGCCGGTCTCCATAGAATGGATTGACATGAGCACGACACAGGAACATGATCTCACTTAAGATTGCTGTAAAATCTTCGTTAAGTTTTTTTCTTGTCTTATTGTAATATATGCTATGGTGTACTGTAAAACCCAGATTAATTCATCATCATCATCATTATTATTTTTATTATGCACATAATTTTTGCTGTGTTATCAGATTAGTTGTCTGTCATCAGGACAGAAAAAATTATATCTGAAACATTGTTCTTAATCATTCCATTTTGGGTATTTGCTGCTGTTCTGGCATTTCTGAGTTGCTTGTTTTATTTTGTTCTTGTGATCTGCTTAAAGCAATAGTTTGACCCATTTTTATGAATTCCATATACATCTTGCTTACTTTTAGAATGTTCAGTTCATTTTTTTTTTAATTAAAAAGCAAAATTGTACATTTATATCATCAATTTAATTTTTATAAGTTTATTTTTTAACTTATTGTATAAATAAAGAAAAATATGAATACTAATTTTAATCTATTCACTAAACAAAATACAGCTTGGCTTGGTGTATCTCAAAAAAAGAAAGTTTACAGAAGTTCACCAAGTCATGGCTTCAGTTCCTCTTCATCATGACACCTAGTCATTCACTGAACAGTACCAGACCCTGCACATAGAATGACATGAAGTCTTGTGCAGAACACCACTCAGTCATGCACAAATTATACATCAACCAAATCAGTGCCAAATCCTGCACGGAGCTACCATATCCAATCAGAAATGCAACTATGACAAAGGGTGCAGTGGAAAAGGCAACCATTAAAAGAGATAAGTGACCAAATGGCACTGATCAAACAGGTACTAATCACAGGGACGACTATGAGCAAGGTGGTAGTAAAATTACTGAACATTGCAAGATGTGCAGTAAAATTACTGAATTTTGAAAAGTGTACAGTAAAATTACTGAACATTGCAAGGTATGCAGTAAAATTACTGAACTTTGAAAAGTGTACAGTAAAATTACTGAACATTGCAAGGTATGCAGTAAAATTACTGAACATTGCAAGGTATGCAGTAAAATTACTGAACTTTGAAAAGTGTACAGTAAAATTACTGAACATTACAAGGTATGCAGTAAAATTACTGAACTTTGAAAAGTGTACAGTAAAATTACTGAACTTTGAAAAGTGTACAGTAAAATTACTGAACATTGCAAGATGTACAGTAAAATTACTGAATTTTGAAAAGTGTACAGTAAAATTACTGAACATTGCAAGGTATGCAGTAAAATTAAGGACCTATTAAAAGTGTACAATTAGATTACTGAACTTTGAAAAATGTACAGTAAAATTATTGAGCATTGCAAGGTGCACAGTAAAATTACTGAACTTTGTTTACTGAGAGTTGACCTAATAGTGGTAGAATTGAAGTGTGTCATTTAATGTGGATTTGACTATTGTTTACTTGGCACAATGTTTAAATATGTATATCTTAAACTGCTGCAGTGAAAATGTTTGCTGCTATTTTCAAGTAATCTATCTGTCTATCTATCTTTACATGGATTCTTAAGCCTGACTTATGCAGCTTACCTACATAAAAAAAAAAATTAGAAACAATACTAATTATGGTCCCTCCTAGCCTCTTAGCATACACATTTGCTCACTGATTGGTGCTAGATTTGCTATATTTTTTAAGTTGGGGGGGGGGGGTGTATCATGATTTTTTTGTAGTAGCCTTTTTTAATTAATACATTATATCAGAACTTTCATGTGGATAATGATGGAATTGTGGAAGAAGAGGGGGAATGGGGGTGAGTTTGTGTGGATGGATAGAAGACAGGCAGACTCATATAGACAGGCAATCTAATTAGGTCAGTAGGAGTTGAAACGTGACAGAAAAATGGACAGTAGTTTGGGCAGACAAGCGTACAAATTTGGTCTGCAAACAAATAAATCTGTATCATCTACACCAAGCCAAGTACAAGGTCTTCATTCAAGTTTTTTGATTGTTCTTTTGTTTGCTTTGTGTTGTCTCTTGGATTTATTCACTGGTTGGGGTTGAATTTGTTAGTTTTTTTTAATTTACTTTATAATTGTTGCTTTTCAGACATCATTAAACCCTATTCTTATCATTCAAATGTGAGAGGAATCACTCACATGAATCTTAATGTTTTGACTTATAATTCAGTATTTATGTATTTTTTTACATATTTTTTTATAATTTCATTTTAAACTGACATAAATCTTGTACTTATAATTAATTTCAAATTGTGTATACACAGTTCATTTTAATATTTATCTTTTTTCATTATTGCCTTTTTGACAGTTGCCCTTTGATCATTGCCTTGCAATTCAATCACAGTTTTTTTTTATTGGCACTCTCTTTTTCCTCTTGCTAATGGCATATTTTTGATCACTCACCATTTCAATGTTACCTTTGTGGCGCTTACCCTTTAGATGTTATTATTTACTTCTGTGCATGAGATGATGTTGATTGCATGACAGTGGTAGTTGTGTACAAACCTTGGTGTTGTTCTGCGAATGACTTTGGTGCATATAACTTGGTGTAGTTCTGTGCATGACTTTGGTGCATATAAATTGGTGTAGTTCTGTGCATGACTTTGGTGCGTATAACTTGGTGTAGTTCTGTGAATGACCTTGGTGCCTATAACTTGGTGTAGTTCTATGCTTAATGTTCATAATGTACAGTATATTGCACATAGAATTACATCAAAATCAAAAAAATCAAATTGTATTCAAAAATTCAAAAATCAAATTGTATTCTTATTTTATAGGAATATGCTACTTAAAAGAATTGGAAAGATTTTACATATTTTTTTATTTGACATTATACTCATTGATACATATATGTGCATTTCTCCAGTTATGTGCGGTGGTACAAGTTTGTTTTTCTCTGGTTATATGCAAAGATACAAGTATCTTTATGTCTTTCTCCAAGTTATATGCAGTAAAGTATAAGTAGTTATATATACAGTGGTACATGTACCTTTATAAGTCATTTTCTATTTTTATACAGTGATACAGGGACATTTTTCTCCAGTTATATATAATGACATATATATTTTTAGCTTTATTCAGTTGTATGTAGTGGTTATATATCTTTTTATGTCTTTCTTTATTTAAATACAGTGGTATGTGTACATCTTTCTACAATTCTCCTATATTGGTCATATGTGTTGTCAATTGGGCACTCTGTTGATCACTACCACCCAGCAACTCCGGTACTATTATACCAACAGCATTTTATTAACATTTTTCAAGTGTTCCAGCTTCAAATTTTGTCTGTAAGCTATAGGAAAATCCTTCCAATCTAGTTTCAGTTTGCTAAACGTTGTAATGATCTCAGCAGTAGAATCAGTGCCAGAATGCCATTGCTGATAAAAACTTAGTGCCCGGTACATTTCTACTTTATATAAATATTATTATTAAAGCTATATAAATTTACATATATGTTTGAATACTTTATATAACTTCTGTTTATTAAAGACTGTATAAATTTATTCATATGCTATAAAAAATGTATTCATATGCTATAAAAAAATTATAATTAAGAATGTGGAAAGCAAATGTGTGTGTATGTTTATATTTATAAAGGGTTTATTGTATTCATTTTTGCCAGTAGACTTGCATTTTTTATTTTTTATATTTATAATGATGTATCTTTAAAATGTTAAAAACACTTCTTGAGGATTAACATTATGCATTTTGCACTGCTGTGTTGTAGTGGGTTCCACACATTGGCCTATATACTGACTTAATACACAACTAATTGCTTACTCTTGTTACAGACTCCTGATACTCAGTCTTCATTAAATCACAGCAGATAACAATAAAGGTTGACAGTGACAAATTTACAATGTGGGTTCCACACAGTGGCCTGTGTAGTGACCAAATACACAGCTGATTGCTTACTCCTGTTACAGACTCCTGATACTCAGTCTTCATAAAATCCAAAGCAAATAACAATGAAGATACACAATGACAAATTTATTTAAAACATTATGCTACAGTGCACTACACTTGGCAGTTGATATAAAGAAGAAAATAAAGAGACAACAACATTCAATAAAAATGTAAAAAGATGAGAAAGATTTTAGCAATTCATGACATTGCAAACTGATTCCATTAACTTTCTCCATAAAGGAACAAATCCTTTCAAAGCACATTAATAAAATGTTCTGCTCAGGTCTGTCAAACTGTCTGTTAGGATTTTCTACTGATTCAGTCAACTTGACATCAACTTCTTTCTGTCCTTTCCCAATTATGTTTTACCTAGATTCAGGTCCTTGAACATAGGTGCTTATATTTTTAGAGTTTGCACTTGAATTTGAGATCTGCATACATTGCATCTAAGTTTGCTGTTACTCACCCAAGGCATTGGCTTCCATGAGTTTTGACACCCCTCATAGTCTTTAAAATGCCTAATGCCGAGACATCTACTATGTGGAACCCTTTAAAAACAGAAATAATACCCTCAACTGTAGTTCACTCTATTTCATTTCTACATTTATTTCAGTTTATGCTCTGCCTAACTGTAGTTGTTGGTTGTCCATAAATTAATGAATAGTCTAGGTCAACACTTCTGGTAGCTTTGATGACCCCCCCCCCCCCTCCAGCGCAACGTATTGCTCACACATATAAGTTAAACTACAGCAAAGACATACACAAATTCTACAATTTTGAATTTATATTATATAAATATAAATATTATATTAAAAGTGAAGAAATGACACAAAGATGTGGGACAGTTTAAAAGAAATTTATATAAAATGAAATAAAAAAAAAAAATAGAAACAATCGCTATTACAATTCTCCTATCTACCTCAGATTTTAACCAATACTACAGTTAGTTTTTCTATCTCCTAATATTCTCTCCAAGGACAGTTTATGAATTTTTATAATTCTTTTCTCAGTTTGTTTAGACTTCTACACACAACAGTTCTTACTAGAGTTTGGGGTTATCAGAGTACACACTCGACAATATAGTTCTTAGTGCATTTAGCTCATAGGTTGTCTAATGAGTGGATGATGTCACAAAGCAGCGTCTACTCTTGGCAATATATCATAAACCTTGTCACACAGCCCACTAAGAAATTCCTAGGCTATAAGCCATTGAAGAAATTCCAAAACCAAATGGGATTCAACCAGTACCACACTGAATGAAGTAATAAAAGAAAAATAGAAAACAGGAAGAAAACCCTGCAAAATAATAATGCAGTAATAAATATGTGTTTGCAATGAAATTGATTGTGGTTTTGTAGTTCAAATTCCTTTCTGATCACAATTCCACTAGACTGAAAAGGAAACAGATTAAAACATACTTGACAAAAACCTATGCTTACATCCTAAACAAAATCTTTAACTATAAATTTCACAAATTGCAATATATTGTACCTTTCCATTCTGCAAAACCAAAAGGTCAAAAGTTACACTGTGTCGAAGCTCCTGAATGTTTCCACACAAAACTTATTCACTATTTTTTATAGTCTTTTTTGACTCAACAACACAGAATTTTTATGATCTTTTTAGATTGGACCTATCTCATTTACAGTGAAATGCAAATTTGTTCTGAGAAAAAGTGATTGATCTGTGTCTGTCCCTTCAATTTATTGACTCTGTCACATGATATTTACAAGTCTTGATCCAGGGTCAAGGTATCCTTTCAAGCCTACTCATTCACAAATGCAAGCCTAAGTTTCCTATTCATCACAATATAACTCCATTCTCAAACTTATAATTCCTGCAACAGTATTCATTATCCCCATGCACACACCTGGTAAAATAAACACAATGTATCAAACAATATCACATATTAATACACCACATGGGTGCAGCTTAGTTCAAACAAGTGTAGCAATAAAAGTTAATTCATATAGTATATTTCTACATAAACACAAGTATAACATCATAGTAAAATGCTTGAAATGTTTCTAAGTCCATTCATTCTCAATCAGTCAGTTTCAACTCACCATCAAGCTAATGACTGCCTTCAAGCCGGACTTTCTTCTTCTACCTCAAATTCAAAAGTGATTAGGGTGTGGAATTTTCTACAGCAAGTGAACTCCTTAAACCCAGCCCATTGGCTAGTCTCATTCTCATAAATCATAATCATTGGACAATAGGAAACTGCTCACTTAGTTTCCATTAGGTCAGCTAATCTAGAATATTCTTGTCTTAGGCTGTTTACCTCAAACTCATACACCTGAAAATAACACCATATGTAATGTTGGGAATATTTTTTTTTTATAATTAAGGAATATTATGTTGACAGAAAGCACCAATGAAAACTTAATCAAATGTTTGAATCTCTGACCATTAATGTCACATGATTTGACAAATACCAGATGCCTGAATTTTGATCTAGTTGGAATGCCTTTTATATCATCATGTTTATATCACCATCTTCAATTCTAACTACAAACAGATTAGTGCTATAGATTTTATCTTGAAACTGTGATATTTATATTACCTATACATACAGTTTGGTTTGACAGTTTTTTCCTGAAATCTTTATTGCAGAATATTAGGTTTTGGTTTTTCTTCAAGAGCACTGTCTCTATGGTATCTACATCATATTCATAGTTGTGTTAATGAGTGTTTTTGTCTCTATGCTATCTACATCATAGCTGTGTTAATGAGTGTTTTTGTCTCTATGCTATCTACATCATAGTTGTGTTAATGAGTGTTTTTGTCTCTATGCTATCTACATCATAGCTGTGATAATGAGTGCTTTTGTCTCCGTGCTATCTACATCATAGCTGTGTTAAGGAGTGTTTTGTCTCTGTTCTATTTACATCATAGCTGTGTTAATGAGTGTTTTGTCTCTGTTCTATTTACATCATAGCTGTGTTAATGAGTGTTTTTGTCTCTGTGCTATTTACATCATAGCTGTGTTAATGAGTGTTTTTGTCTTTGTGCTATCTACATCATAGCTGTGTTAATGAGTGTTTTTGTCTTTGTGCTATCTACATCATAGCTGTGTTAATGAGTGTTTTTGTCTTTGTGCTATCTACATCATAGCTGTGTTAATGAGAACTTCGGATTCTCAAAACAATTCATCATATTTCTGCATTCCATTCTTGTAAATGATACAACTATATAACTTAACACAGTGTCACAGTACTGATTTACTTTTCTATTGTCTGTTATATTGCATGCGCATGTCTGGTTTTTGTACTTGAAGATGTACTCAGTAAACTTTTAAAAAATGTTATTTCCTGGTTTGCTGTGATCACTTGTGTTGTAGCTAAGATTTATGAGTGCCTGAAATGAAGTTAAGAAATAATTCTCTTCATATCAGTTGTTTCCTGTTCAAGATTTCATATAAATTTTACAGTGCACCACTGCTTATCAAAATTTCATTTACAATTTTACAGTGCACAACTGCTTTCCAAGATTTTGTTTACAATTTTACAGTGCACCACTGCTTTTCACAATCTCATTTACAATTTTACAGTGCTTCACTGTAAGACCTTGTTACAAATTTAGTATACCAGTACTGTCCAAGATCTCATTGATAATTATAATTTTACAGTGTACCAGTATTCTCCAAGATATTATTTAATAATTTACAAGGTCCCAATATTTTCAAAGATCTCATTTATAATTTTACAATGTGCCAATACCTTCCAAACTGATCTTATTTATATAATTTTACATTGTATAAGAACTTTCCCAAGATGATGTTATGATTTTACAGTGTACCATTACCTTCTAAGATGATCTTTTTTATAATTATATAGTGTGCCATTACTTTCCAAGATGATCTCAAGATGGCCAGATTCTTATCTCTAGACAGGTCTACTTTGGCCAGATTCTTATCTCTAGATAGGTCTACTTTGGCTAGATTCTTATCTCTAGACAGGTCTACTTTGGCTTTTGATCGTTGAATAGATGCATTCATGGTTGCCCAGTCTGCTTCACACCTTGTGAGTAGGTTTTACTCCCCCGTATTTTTTGCTTGTATGTGCTGCAAGTATAAACTACATCAGGTAGTAGAAAGTATCTGACTCCAATTGGCTATTTTACTAATGCGTGCTTGTCTGGAGAAAAAAGTAAATTTCTTCCTGCATAACTGGTCCCTCCCAGCCTCCATGCTTTGTCATTCTGTACTGCCTCTAGGGGTATAAACTACTCTTCTGTTAGTGAACTCTTTACCCACTCCACCCATCCCAGATTCATTTTTGAATACTGGCTTAAACAACCAGTTCATACTCCTACAGCATTCTCAATTTGATAAGTATTCAAGAAAAATGTAGAAAAATTACTGTTTCTATAGTTAGTTTTGATACCTAGGAAATTTAGCATACCTGTAAATTTATGTAGGAAATAATTCTCTTCATTTAGAAATGACTGCGGCCTTTCCAAGAGCTCATTTATAATTTTTCAAAGTATCAATCCTATGAAATCTTACCAGGAAGTGCAATGAAAATGTTCTAGAATGCTTTGGTCAAATATGTTGAGTTAGTTTCCAAATGTTTACCAAAGTTAAAGTTTTATTTAATGAAAAAAAAGAGATTTAATCCCAAAAGAAACAGTTGTCTTACTATCAAACTGCCTAATCAATTATTTGACAATTACTCCACATTATGAAGCATTACTAAAAAATGTTCTTTTAAAATGTATATTATCATAAATATACAAATTAAAGTAATTAAAACTAAGTTGTATTACCAAAGCTTCAGTTGAACAAACAGAATATGTTTATCTTCATAAAATCCACAAATCATAATCAATATATTTTACTCAATCTGCAACTTAAATTAGTTCAATAAAACAGTGAAATTAGCATCAACAGATGAATGCAGAGGTCACAGATTTTCAGACAAAATAGTTTATATCATAATGTCATACAGAATGCTTATCAATTTGCTACATACTGAAACATTACAAAATATTTAATAAAATAAAAAATAAACATTTAATAAACACTTAGGGAGGAAAATGTTCCAAACAAAATTTATTCGGTTCAAGAAATATTTGGTATGTACTTATAAATAACGTATAAGCAATGTCTGACATCACCATCCAATCACTACAACAAATTTTAACATAACAAAAATATTCATATTCATGTTAACAACAACTATGTTAAACACAATGTAAGTTATAAATACATCTATAACATATATACAGATGGGGGAAAAAATCAATATCACAAATCTGCTTGCCTGTGTGTATGCCACTGTAACAAAAATTGAAAAGAAAAAAATGCACACAGGTATTGATTACAATAAAATGAATGGATGCTTAAAAAAATGTATCAAAAATTATGTCAGAAAAAAAAAAGATATTTCCTTAAAGTGTTTTAGAAAGGCAAACATTTCAAAGTAAATAATTACATTTACTTGCAAAATCAAGCATTCATCATCTGTACAGCCTACCTGAGTTAAAATTCTTTTACCTAATAAGTTAGACAAATTTAAAAGTGTGTAAATAAATTGGAGAGGGAAAATAGCAGCATAACTTTATGTTCAAATTCATCTCAAAGAAAACTTTAAAAAAATATGTATACATGCATACATCAAAAGTGATCCTATTTAAAAACTCCTAACTGCACATTTAATATTACCAAACAGATGACTGTCTCCATATTCAGATACACCTCAGGAAACTTTAAAAACCATTATCCTTGAAAACAAATCTAATTAAGAATAAAATAATAAATGCAAGTTCTTTTTGTCATTGATAAAATAATTTGAAAATCTTTATCAGCCAGCCAACTGTTACAGAAAGCCCAAACTGCAGCATCGATAACTTGTTTCAAGGAGACAGCAGAGAAGGTTTTAATGTATGATAGTGACTATGCAGTAATAATAATGATGGCCAAACACTGACTTAGTCTAAGCATTGCTGATGCTTGCTCTGGTCTGTAAGACTGGCTGAACTTAATTTTGGAGTGGCAATAGAATAAGGCTCCATAGGTTAAATCTTATCACTAAATGAACTTGTGAAGGTCGGTAAGAAAAGAAGTATACATTGACAATAATTAACAGCATATTTACATTCTTAAAATTACCGAATAAGCTAAACTGTCACTATCAAAAGTTTAAAAAGATAATGTCTTCCTTGCAGATTTTTTACCCAGTGATCTGTTCTGAGACAATAACAATTATTTCCGTCTTGAACATTAAATGTTCTATTGTGATTGTTGTAAATTAGGATATGCATCTCTCGTCCATATTAATGAGGCAAGTTTTTAATATTTGAGCTTTAATTTTCAACCTGAAGAAAAGATGATTTTAACTTGAATTTGCAGAAATTATTCAGTATTTACAAGAATAGTACTCAGGTGACCTATATTAATGAGCACTGTGCCTTTCACATTGACAGTTATCAAAATGACAATAACTCTTCATTTTGCAAGACACTTATGTAAATTAGAATTACCTCAAAATGTGAGATATGGAATGCAGTTGAATATGAGCAATTTGAATATATACAGTACGCAATATGTTATCTGTTTATTTTCATATTATACATATGACTAGAATTGCTAAAGTGTAGAGTCGCAAAATTGCTTTCTGCCCATTTACAATAATTTTTTCTAACATTTATTTTGCTTGGATTTTGAAAAAAAAAAAAATTAACAGATTCTTAAACTGAAATGTGTTCATATGTGGCAGTTTTCCTCACTAGATTTCACATTACAATTTCTGTATGTAAGAAAATATCTAGACAGCTTCCCAATATTCACATAATAAACTATCTTAAGAGTTCAAGATGGCTACCAAAATATATTATTGTTTATTGATCATTTCCTTATTTTATTTACTTTTTATTAGAATGATTGTAATATCTAAACTCTGCATGCAAAGCACACATGTAAGTCTCAATTTCACAAACACTGAGAGTTATCAATAAAGAGAGTACGCACAAGAAGCATATTCTGTCTTAATCATCTGCTGCTGAACTAATCATAGCGCATTGAGTATTCCAGTTGTACACATTCTTAAGAAAGATATCTGCTGGACTAAACACATAGCATACTTGTGTTTCTTCAGCTGGACACACTCTCTGTGTTAGATAACCCTGAAGCTAAACTAAACATGGCATACTTGTGTGTTCCAGCTGGATATGCTCTCTTAATACATAACTCTGAGAACATCTATTACAGGTTTTGTTTGTTTAGAACTCCCTTAAGTGTCATCAGACACCTTCTCCTGCTGGATGAGCCAATTCCTGTATGACCATGTGCAACAGCTGGTTTTGCTCAGGGCGCAGCAATGGCCAAAGGTCAGTTTGCAGTGGTCGCAAAGATTCCAAGTCCTTTGATTGGCATGCCATCTGCAAATTGTAGATCCAGTGCACACAAATGTATAAAGAACAGAATTACACCAAAGACAAAGAATGGTCTCCCAATGGAATTAAAGATATAATGAGGATGCATTTGCTAGTTTATCATACAACTTTAAAAGTTGTAAGGTTAAGATTCAGAATATAATGAGATGAGTACCATGTACCTTACATTTATATTTACCGTAAAATATCATGCATAAAGTACAGTAATGACTAAAATTTTATCTTATATAAATATTGTATATATATGAATATGTTATTAAATTTATTTTTATATTTGATCAGTGATAACACCCACACCTCGCTCCAACTTATATTGAAGTAAAACCAATTATGGATACAAATATACCCATAGTATAGGCACACACACCTCTAACCCCACCCAAACTTTCAATATTAGTATGTTTCAAATATAGACTTTTGCTAAGAAACTCTTTCCCCCCCCCCCCTTCCCAGTACAGAATTTTTCAGATACTGAGTGTTGCTTCATAACTGTAGTATGTTGTCATAAAATGTTATTTTATATTATAAATGTGGTAATTCTTAAAATAAAAATATCATCTGGATATATTGTAACTTCAGATAATATACCCTTAAACTAGAAAATATCCAGTATACATATTACATGTCAATCATATGACTTTTATTATTTTATGATAAAGTACTACTCATTTTAAGTTGTTAAATGCGATATTTAATAAAATTTTAAAAATCTGCTCAATAAATGATAACTACAAATGATATCAACTTGAAAATAATTGCCATCTTGCAGAATTTCTGTCATGCATATGAATGTAACCATCTTAGAGTATGTGAAACATTTTAAATTAAAGTGATTAAGATGTTAAATGTGGTAGTTTTTAAAATAAAAATCACATCTAGATAATATAATCAAGACAAGTATCTGCAAACAGCAGTACTCAAATGCTTTCATAATAAAATTAGCAGGTATTAAAAAAATGTAAGTATTGTTAAAATCAGTAATATATGGTTCTATGTCAATAGTTTTTTCGAATCGCAAACCACTGGAAATAGTTTTGCATTCCAGTATTGCAGTAATGTTTACATCAGATACATAACAGGAAGTCATAAGACATGATGGGTGTTTTCTTGTTTGAACGCTTTTTTCTGGTACACTCATAGCTCTGTCTTAGCCATCAGCCATTGTGTTGCATTGTGCCTAGAATATGTTCATCATGGCTTCTGGTTCAAGTCGTAATCTTTTTGATTTGGGGGACACTATTTGTGACCCCACAGCTGATGATTCTTCTAATTCTTCTGAGAAGAAATTTTTGCCAGCCTCTAGTGAATTCATGGAAGGCAGTGGTGATGCATGAAAAATGGTTGCATCTTTCAACATGTTACAAGGAATGCCCCATCCTTCTGCGGGAAGCAGTGGGTTACAAATCCCATAGTCCAGTATCGTGCAATGGCGTAATACTGAGGTATCTGAATATTTTCAACTTTTAGGGATTATTCTTTTGATGGGAATAGATAGGAAACATATTGATCATTATTTTTCCAAGGATGAAGTTTATGCTCATTCTTTATTTTGTAAAGTCATGTCAGGGCACAGATTTCGTTTGTTGCTAAGCTGTTTACATTTTGAGACAACAGCGTGCCTGCAACTGGCAACCGTATCCAGAAAATCAGACCAATTATTGATCATTTTAGATGAGTGTTCTCATCAGTTTATGTGCCTAGTGAGGATATCTGTGTGAATGAGTCTCTGATGCTTTGGAAAGGTTGTTTAGGTTTCAGGCAGTACATAAAATCTATGTGCAAATTTGCGATAGTTATTAGTACAACAGGCTATGTTTTCAATTTCATTATGTACACAAGGAAGGACACTGAGTACATTTGTACTGAAGGGAATCAGGGCGAGAAAGTGGTTCTAACACTTTTAGAACCACTACTAGGGAAATATTACCAGCTGTACATAGATCGATTTTTCACTAGTCCCACCCTAGCATGCACTCTTTTAGCAAAGAACATATACATATGTAGAACAGAAAAGACATGCCAAAAAAATTTCCAGGCACTACTCAATCCAGGACAGCTTTCAATTGTCCACAGCGATGGCATTTCTTGTTTTGCATGGCAAGACAAGAAACAAATTCTAAATGAGAGAGATGAGTGGTGTCTTCTGGAGAATTATTAATAACATAAATTAAGACTCTCATCACTTGTCATGGATCTCATGGATGATTAATAATAATAATAATCATAACCAATAACTAGGGTGGTGTTGTGTCACAAAAATGCAAATACTTATATGCTTGAAGTGTTATGATACTCACCACAAACATGTTTACTACAACAATATGCTTGTACTTATATGCTTGAACTGTTACGATACTCACCACAAATATGTTCACTACGACAATATGCTTGAGCTCTTATGATACTCACCACAAATGACTGGAGTAGCAAGAAGAGATCCTCACCCAAATAGGTTTCTGAAACAATGTACACAGAAAACAGAAAAAATGCAATCAATCTTTCACGGACAAAAGCTATATTTTAAACAATGTACACAGAAAACTGAAGTAAAAGCAATCAATCTTTCACTGACAAAAGCTATATTTTACACAATGTACACAAAAAACAGAAACAAATACAATCAATCTTTCACTGGAAAAAACTATATTTTAAACAATGAAATAAAATTATTTAAAACCTACATTTTCTTAACCCTTAATGCAATGAATTCTATTTGTTGAGGTGAAGGCATGAACAGCACTCTTAAATTTCACATTGTCAGCCATGAAATATGCAACTTTATTAATAAAATAAAACAGAACTGTTAACATATACTTCAATGATCATAAAGACATTGAAGATTTGTGGTTGAGTAGGACTTCACAATTTAGAAATAAAAAACAAATGCACACAAATATCAAGTCTTTAATGGAGTTTGCAAAAAGATGGCCACACAGTGTCCAGACAGAATGCTGTCAAGCTGAGAGGATACACAAATGCCAAGAAAGAATGCTGTCGAGCTGAGAGGATATACATTGCCAAGAGAGAATGCTATCAAACTGAGAGGCTACACGGTGTCCAGACAAAACACTGTACAGCAGAGGCAGTGGATTTCCTCAGGTCTGACTATCCACAAACAAATTTACAAAGCAGCCAAAAAGGATGTGTCAAATATATTATTTGTTCAGAAACAGTCACCTCCTTGCATACAAAAATGAGTGAAGGTTCCATTTGTAAATAGATACCTCACTGAATTAAAAATACACACGCCTGCTTTAGGCAAATGGTCATTTTCAGACACGTCAGAAATATGTTGTCTTTTCAGCTCAGACACAAATATAATATGGTCATTTTCAAGAGGGCTCTCAGGACACATCCCTGTATCAGCAAAGACAGAACTCTCTCTTCTGCATCACTGTCTATTCAAACTGAAAATGTAGTTTATTTATTGTTTCTTTATGTAAATACAATTACTTATTATATACTGCTATTCTGCAGGCAGCTTCATCAGTTTGCTTAGTTATACATGTAGATATATATATCTTTTAGTTTTCTTATTAAGTCTTCAGTAGTTTGTATGAAGATCATGTGTATAGTATGTGTAAATATTGTAAAATGCAGTTCAGATCATTGAAAAATAAAATAAGCACTCGTTTACACGTATTATTATTTATTACTTATAGTACGTAAAAGTATTGGCACAAGACAGAACACTGTAAATAAAACTCTACATATTCAAAATCAATAGCTAATTTATGCATATACATACTGTGGCTTCCTTTTCCCTTCCCTAATTGCAATCTATGAATTACTCCTACTGTCTTGTAGGTGTGCCTACATACTCAATGAATGGTCCCAAATAAAAAATAATATATTACATTAAAAAATATAATTCTAATTTTATTTTGTTACTTCTAAATTGCTTTTTTTAAAAATAAATATTAAAAAAACCTGTTCAACTGAAATTTCTGACTCAAAATGATAAAATATCAATGAATTAACAACTTCTCGAGTTTGAACTAACACTTCTGGAAATTAGCAAACTGTGAATGGTAAATACAGGAAAAATAAAATTAATGGTAAGCACTCTTACTGAAACATGTGCAATTCATTTAATACTAATTTATGTCCAGTTAAAAGATTAACAAACAAAGAATATAATTTAAGACAATTTTCAAAATAAAAATAATACCTAAAACCAAATTATATCATTTATAAGCATGTTTGCCTGTGTGTTTTTGACTAGAAAATTTTTTTCAAGTAGTTTAATAGGTGATTTTATCATCTTGGCATTTGAAATTATAAAAAAAAAAAGTTTAAGACAGAAATGGATGCATTTACCTGTAAAATTATCTTCCGAAGATTCCCATGCATATTTCTCTAGAGTCTGTGCATGTTCAGGACGAATTCTTTGTGGAGTGGGCTGTAAAATCAAACCATGGTTAATTTTGAACTTAAAAATGTATCTTTTCACTGCTTCGGGAATGCAAGCATCCAATTCCATTTAGCTAACAGTTACTACTGTATACAGAAAAATGAACACAGCATACGTTGCTGTTCATCTTATAATTTAATATTTGCTATCTTAAGCAGTCTTATGAATGTCAAAAATGTTTTATAGATGACAAGAACTTAGTAACTTTTTAAAATTTAAACTTTATACATAATTACCATTTGCAAAAAATATAAACTGTTGCAACACTTTGTTTACAAAAATATTTATACAACTAATGAGTTCACATGTACAGTTTTAATCTGCATCATGAAATTGTGTACATGTGAAAAAGAAAGTTTACAAGAAATTAAATGAATAAATGAGAACAAGAGAAACAACAACAGAAATCTCATCACTTTGTCCAAGAAAAACTCATTAAAATGCCACTATATGTGTAACAACTTTGTAAAATATCTAAGCAAAAGTTGTCGTTTATAAAATTTCTAAGCAAAAGTTGTCGTTTTTAAAATTTCTAAGCAAATGTTGTAATTCATAAAATTTCTAAGTAAAAGTTGTCATTTATAAAATTTCTAAGCAAAAGTTGTCGTTTTTAAAATATCTAAGCAAAAGTTGTCGTTTTTAAAATTTCTAAGCAAAAGTTGTTGTTTTTAAAATTTCTAAGCAAAAGTTGTCATTTTTAAAATTTCAAAGTAAAAGTTGTTGATTTAAAATTTCTAAGCAAAAGTTGTTTTTGCCGCTTCACTGACCTGCAGAAGCATAAGCAGCAACACTCGTGTCACTTCACACTGAGCCATCACATCACAATATGCACCGATAGGCTTTCCGGTCGTGGAGGAACCTGCAAAACCCGTTAATTTCTAATCATGTTTACATATTCAAATCAGCATTTCATGCTCAGGAGAAGTAAAAATACGTCAACAATGCTCTTTATTTTAGGCCATTCCATTCAAATATTCTGGGAAAATAATTCAAGTTCAACTATTCTTTTAAAAAAGCTATATATGATCAAAGATTGGAATTTCTTTTCTATCACAATGCATTTAGAACATTGTTTTATGATGCAACTGTCTAGAAAAGAAAAGAAATTCCAATACTAATTTATAATGTGAATAAACATCATCAATGAATTTTTTCAAAGGAGAAATATGCCCCTTCCTCCAGCTAACTGTTACATGCAAATTTTTTTGTTTAACAGTAGCAACCTGTAGTTACAGTGACATAGGAAAAGTCACAACTAGATTCTGTATAAATGTCATAATTAGATTCTTTACGATAGTCAAAAGCAGGGCTTAGAAAATTTACAACTACACTCTTTAGTCAAACTACAAAACAATTTGTTTAATCGATTGCTATTACCTCCTCGTTCCTGTGCAAGGTAAGTCATCTCTGTCAATACTGCCAGTGCACCCTCAAAGTCCTCTAAAAACAACACATAGTGAATCTGTACATGTAATATACTGTAGTGTATAATATTGATATAATATATGGGACATCTGCTTGTGAACAATATATGTGTAGCTCTGAGACATTTCACCAGTTTAGAGGATTCTACTGAAATCTGCAGATTTAGACATAATCATTTTAAAAAAAAAAATATATGAAATTATTGGAGTAATTTCACAATAAATTCATTTTACAGCAAAATTTATGATTCTCACTTAATAAAAACAAAATACCTCAGATAAATGAGACAACTGGTATACATCAGATTACATACAGAAGGAAATTGGTGTCTTTCAGATTTCGTATAACAAATAGAGTATTATTGTCTAAAATTGAGACAATTTATATATATTCATCTAGTTACATGTAGCAAATGGTAAACAGGGCCACTGAAAAAGAATTCTGGAAATCCAACACTTAATAATCGGTAGCTCTGAGACGTGTAAAAATTGTGTTGTATGTTATCACTCTTCATGTTTTGATCTTTGCCAGTCCCATGAAAATGAAGTGCTGTTTATTAGTAGTGGTACATGCCTGACCCAGTCAGTGATGGTAATGTCCATTCAGCAAAAAGCTCAGCGTGTGATATGCTGAATTCCAGTCAAATATAATCATTCAGCAAAAAGCTCAGCGTGTGATAGGATATGCTGAATTCCAGTCAAATATGATCATTCAAAATACACAAGAAATGTAAGTAGCTACAGTCAAAATATTACTCAATAGTAACTCAGTTTAAAGAATGTGGAAGTGTTGAGAAATCAGCAAGAAGACCATGAGCACCTGAAAAGACTTCACCATCAGTTGTGCACACAGAACCCAAACAAAATCTACTGCTTGCTGCAATTTGAAATTAAGTATACGTGAGAGTCCCTACCTTACAGAATATGCCTTGTAAGCACATATAAAATTATACACATATAAAATCCAACTAAAATATGAAAGTAAAGACATTATCATCCAAATGTTTTGAATTTACTTTTACTAATTTCAAGTAAATAAAAGACACATAGTGCTCAGATCAAGACCTAACCAGGTATGAAATTAAATTTTGAAATTTTTCTGTTTTCTAATAAATATAAAAGAATTTTGATCTATATTTAATTGCTTCCTCGTTGAGCTTTTAGCTCCCCACTTCCATGATTTTTTGACATTTTAATTTTTTTAATTTCCAGAGATTTGTCAATAGTCTTATATCATCAGTACAATCTGCTCAAAACCATAATGTAATGATCAAGGAAAGTAACTCAACAAAATAATAGTAAAATTGACAGAATTGTCTAATCTTCAATATGACCGTTACCTTCGGACTTGAGCTCAATATTTCATGAAAGTACACATACATATCCTGTGTACACCATTCTGGGTAGTGAAGGGGTTAAAACTTCATTCTCAGAGATGTGTGAATGATTTGAAACTATTAACCCTATAATCTCAAAACATAGCATAATGATGGAACAAAAGTATATATACCGTAGCCATAAACTCTATTGAGTTTATCTATTCCTGGCAATAGCCCTTATCTATCATCCCTGCCATTTAATTTGATGGACATCAAATAAACGGCCTAAGTAAGGAAGAGGCTAAAGAGGTATACAATTCTGAATTTCCAGAATACTTTTCAATGACCATTAATATATGAGGAAGGTGAAATTACTAGTGTAGCTAAATGAAGCTACCGGTATAATTTCAAATTAGCAATATGAGGCAACTTGTATACATTAATTAGCTATGAAAATAACGTTTTGATAAAATTTCATGTTTGGTGACTTTTGTCACACATTTAATACCCGGCTTTAGAGTAAAGAGGTAATAGATCAACTCTATAGGACAAGGGGTACTTCATCAACACAACAAATAATATATTCAAATTAGCTAAACTTACTTGGTTCAATTTAGAGGTGCATGAGATCAAATATATGGGGCAAGGGATACTTTAACATACAACAAATGATGCAATCACACTAGCAAAACTTAATTGGGTCAGTCAATTTTAACATAAAACAAATGATGCATTCAAACTAGCAAAACTTGGATCGGTCAATTTTAACACTAACAATAAATAATGCATTCAAACTAGCAAAACTTACTCAATTTTAACATACAACAAGTGATGCATTCACACTAGCAAAACTTACTTGGGTCAGTCAATTTTAACATACAACAAATGATGCATTCACACTAGTAAAACTTACTTGGGTCAGTCAGTTTTAACACAGAATGAATATTGCATTTAACTAGTAAAACTTATTTGGGTCAGTCAATTTTAATACAGAACAAGTAGTGCATTTAAACTAGAAAAACTTACTTGGGTCAGTCAATTTTAACACTAACAACAAATAATGCTATTTCAAAGTAACGTAATTTATTTGTGTCAAGCTGTCAAACAAATGGCACAAGTTTAAAAGAATCTAGCGTGTTTATACCAAGCTTACAATGACACACTCAAACAATAAAAGAGACTCACTTTAAAACAACTATGACCTGTATGTGTCAAGCTATCTCATGCATTCATCAAATAAATTATGCAGATTTGAAAGTCTTATGACTTACTCGTATCGAGCTTGCACTGTGCCACAAGATTCAAGGCAGAAAGGCAATCCAATGGACTCTACCAGAAAAGGCAAAAGAAAAACAATTGAATAATGTATGTACTTATAGTACATGACATCAAAGTTTTTAATCAGAGGTGCTTGAAACCCAAAACATAATTTTATGAATGTCACCATTAACTATATGACCATCACTCACATCAACTAGGTAACTAATAAATTACTATCTATAGCAGTGGTGCACAAACTGCAGCCCACGGGCCTCATGCAGACGAAGACAGGGATCTATGTGGCCCCTGGAGGACCTTTGGATGTTACAATTATTATGAATGTAAAGCACATTCTTTCATCTTGTATGATTGGAAAGACAATAAAAAAAAATCTGAAATTTAGAAAGACCAGCAATGATGAAAAGATGTGTGAGATGTCTCCACACAAAAAATAAGAAAGAAAAAGTTACTACAAATGATTGTTTGTGATACAGATGTGCACATTTGTTACTGTGAAATGCCTACATTTTCTTTGCAAAAATATCAGTATTGTGGAATCCCTGATCGTAAGTTCTATTGCTAAACCTGCAACTATAGTTATACCTGTGACTGCAGCTCTGCTGCCCTCTGATAGTGAGAAATTGCCTCTCCATGTCGACTGAATTTCTGAAAGAAATATATCGTGCACTTATGATAAATCAGTTATACAGACACATCAAATTTAATAAACATGGAAGAAAGCTGCTTAACTCCGTGCCCAACCAGCATGTAAAATGCGTTTGAGGCACTCCATTTCAAAGAAATTATTGCCCTATTTTATTATCAACGGCAATACATGCTAAAATCTAGGATGAAAAGGGCAGAAAGAGATGTAAAACTGATTAAATTTGGTTGAGTTCCCTTTTCTTGTAAAATGCTCCAATAAAATCTCTTTGCCTTTATGTTATCAAAATACCAATACCTATAATTTTCAATTTCAACTTAAAATGCAGAAATAACAATGCTTTCCAGTTTTTGGTATTTTAGAAATATTAAAATCATCTTCAAAATTAATATTTATTTTTTAAAATTCTTACCCGTAATACATTGCCAACCTCAAGGCACAGTGCGGCAGCTAAGGCAGTCTGCTTGTTTTCTATGTGAACCTGCAAAATATGAAATGCACATTAAATTATATATTAAACTGTAGTGCACTAGACCTAAATCCAGAACCAAATTTCCAAGGGGTGTCACCCTGTTAATTGGATGGACAGTTTAATACAACACAGTTTGAGTTGTTTAGGATTTAACATTCGTTTATCTGTTTCATGTTAACCACTTACAACAAAAATAAGATTATAGGTTTAAAACAAATTTAATACAATTAGGGAGCAGCAAATTAAAATAATATTAAATATTTATTTACTAATACTGAAATAGCTACTGTTGTAAAATATCAAAGGGACAGATTATGGCTATCTGCTAAATCAAAAACAGCTTACACAATCATGCCTTACCAATAAAGTTTCTGAGTTTCAAAGCTTGTAAATGATCAGTTAATATGATATTATAAAGCTGTAATATCAATGTAAACCTAAAACATTAAGCCTGTCTTTGAACAAAAAATTACTTATCTGCCCCCTTAATTCTGTCATGGTGTCAAAGACAGACACTTGTCTAAATTCTCAAGAAAGTGAGAATAACAGGCACTCCACTGCATAGTGGGAAAGCAGAAAGAGCTTATCAGTGCTCACTTTCATAATATACTGTGCAAGTTAACCTACATTTCTGCAAAAACTATTCACAAAATAAAATACTATCAAAATATTTGCACTTGAAACACCCTTGAACAATGCAGCAAACAGGAACCCAAATACTCACAACGCAAACTACGACAAAACAAATAACACACTGCATGCAAGCTATTACACTCACCCGGATGGCATGACTGTAACAATTGATGGAAGCTGTGAGATGTTCCTGGAATGAGGGGCAGCGAAGATCTGCATCTGCACGTTCAGCATCCAAAAATGAGCGAGCTGCATCTGTGAGAGCTTGAGCTTCACCTGCTGCATTTGACAAGGTGTGCTCACATCTGGGAATAAGCAAAAATATAGCAACATTAAAACCACCACAAACCAGGATGTCTTTAGTATAAAAAAAAAAATATATCTTTATTACTAAATTAAGATTTTAATCATGATGAAAACAAAATCCTTTGTGAGTCTGGCATTAAAATTTTAATCATTAAAATGAAAAAATAAAATCCCTTAAGTCTGGTACCTCGTGATTATATTTATAATGAAAACAATGACAAAAATAATTAAGCTACTCTTTCCAAACTTGAAATGTAAAAGTTCTGCTAAGATCTTTGTGCTTTCGAGTGAATGTGTGTACATGTATGTGTTTGTGTAAGCATGCACATGAAACAGCTTTGTCTTTTCACATACCTTGCTTGTGCCAGGTAACAAAAGCCAGAATACTGTGGACATTCTTGCATTTTGAGAGTCTTGGCAAGACTTGCTGAAAGAAAGAATAAAGAAAAAATCTTTAGTTATGAAATGGAAAATTGAAATATAACTGATGGGTATATTGTAAATCACTAAATGATTAAAAAAATGCAGTTCACTTCAGAGGGTGCAAACATAGCTCTTCATTACATAAACACACTTGTAATATATAATAAATTGCATATTCAAAACATCATAATATTCAAATAAGTAGCATAAAAAGTTTTTTTTTCACTGTATTTAAAACAATAAAGTATGATGGAGTTTAAGCCCAATTTTTTCCAAAGACACTGATCTGAAACTAAAAGCCAGAAATATGTGAGGTCTCAAACAACAAACAAGCAAATTTAATACATTCAGAAGATGACAAAAAAACTTTAATACACAAAATTGTAAAATGTCAAATCGCTGGAACCATATAGGTTTCAGACGTGGTTCAAATATTTAAAAAAGAGAAGAATCCGTAAAATATCTGGTCTCGTTCCTGTAAATCTTAACCATTGAATAATTAAAAACTACTCATCCAGTTGGAACTGATTTGGATAACGTCAGCAATTTCTAGCAAATTTTTAACTTGAGTTACTCCAACTCTGACACTTACAAAAATACCATCATATGGGTTGCCCAAGTTCAAGTCAGTTTGAAAATTTAACAATTATAACAAATTAAGTCTAGAAATAGGGATAGGCAAATTTACTCCACCACAATTACTATTTTTTAATTCTGCTGGATTGCAATTCAAACATGAAAATAAAAGTAAATCAGCCTTTAAAATTACATTTAAAAAATACTTTATTATTTGAAATAAATAAATATAAATTAATTATCAAATGATATAAACTTCAGAAACAAATTTAAAGTGTGTTATTTATATTTTTATTTTACATCTAAAATTAAACCAAAAATTTAAATAAAAAATAAGTTTTCTTTCAAAGCTGTTTTTAAATTTTAGAAAAGAGCAATATGTAAAAATGATAAATGAATAAATAAAACATGGTTTAAGCAAATTAATGAAATAGTTAATAAATGTAATATAAAATTTGTAACTGTAAGTTATTAATAATTGAAGCAAATTGCCAAAGAAAATTATGGAAAGCACATGCATATAATAATGCATTATATGTTTAAAGTGTTTCTCAAGACTGATTATTTAGATTTATATTTAAAATTAATATATTTAAATTTGACTATAACTCATTAACTGTATAACTATTTTTGAACACTTACCAAACTGCTCACTGCCTTCTGACACATTTGGTTTCTTGAGGAAGCGTCTGTTAAGAATATACATCAAGAAATAAATTATATATATCTAATAGTAAATACATCTAAATCAAATGTATGTAGAAAAAATATATATATCTAACTGTAGTGTAAGCTTAAAATTCTCAAACTGCTTCATAATAATTGCATTCATTGTTCACCCAACAACAAAAAATGGCAGGCTACCAACAAACGTTCCCTCTAATATTTTTCCTGCATGCGCAGAACTTTTCCCTGTGTGTGGAACTGGTGGTTGTTTGAGTTTGCTACCAAATAGATATATTTTTTATCACCCAAAATCAAAAAAAGCAGCCTACCACGTACCAGTATCACCAGTGATCTAGATATATATGTTATCACCCAACAGCAACGAAAAAAGGCAGCCACCCAGTAGTAATTTAGGTATATTTTTGTAGCACACAACAACAACAAAAAGGCAGCCTATCAGTAGTGATTTAGGTATATTTTTTTATCAGCCAACAAAATTAATTATGTTGTTAACTATTAGGTATCATTTAGTGCTTTGAAAATGACTACTGCCATCCAAAATTTCTGCTTCCGGAGCACAGCAGATACATCAAGATTCCAAGCTTTACTGCAATGTTCATGGATCTTATTGGTATTTAACAGAGTGAATACTTGCTACACTAAAACATTTGTTAGTATTATTCATAAATCAAATGTATCAGATGAAAACAGTATTCTGTTTTTTAACATAGCCAGTAGTCTTATTCTACTTCTGACACTTTTTTTTATAAATCAACTGTCTCTCATCAGACTATTGTTTATTCTGACAACTGTCTACCACCTGTCTAGACTTAATTTTGTGATTGGGGGTGAGCCATGAGTATGTCTATCGATCTGTCTGGTGTGAGACCTGAGTGAGAGTGGCATACAACTCCTTCACATACATTACACAAATAAATCAATGTGCTCTTTTTAAATTGAAAAAAAATCTCTTAACTGACATGATTCAAACAGTTATAATCTAAATTCCTGCTCTGGCTTTTGTGCTTTCATTGGAAAAGTGTGCTGGTAATGCATAGGGTCTGTATTAACTATTATTATGTATCTCTATCTGATACTGGAATTTTCAGTTATTACTTACAGCAACATAATCCAGTTATTATAAACACAAAATGTTATCATACACTAAATACAGGGTCATATGGAATCTTTTGAATATTGAATATGCTGATTTTTTTACCTTGCTTTTTAAAATTAAACAAACTGTAATGAGCAAGGTTCAATTTCATTTTGTGTCATTTGACTCCTCATTTTGCAAGATGCTTTCGGTTCATTGGAGTATATGTGACTGAAAGACACTGATGTATATCTCCTTTATATATAAGTAATAAAATATCTATCATCATATCCTATTCGTGAGTCAAACTATTTCCCCACTCATTAACAGTCTCTGACATTTCTGTCCTAAGTTATATTTAATCTTTGGTGTTCTAAGAGTTAAAATAAGAATTTCACAGGTGTTGGAGGTTTTGATGTCATCAGTTGACCTTGGAGATCATAAGTGTGCGTGTTTTTTTCTATCGGTGGGAAAATTTTGCATTTTACTTCTAGTTTCTACTGTAGAACTGGCTGTACTCAATTCTGATCTCATTTCTGGTAAAAGTGGTATGAAAATTTAATTAAATTAATGACAAAGTGAATTTTAGATGCTTTCTTTTAAATGACTGAAAATGTTATTTATGCTAAACCTTTTTATTAAAAAAAGTAATAAATATAATACATGTTTTGTTCAATGCATGTTCATTGTACTTGTAATACGATTTGCATGTATACCAGTATACACAGTAGTAGTAAGACTACAGTAATAAATAACAGAAGACTGTTTATTAACACAATAATTATTTTAATCAACTTTTTTAAATGCATTAAAGAGTGAACGTAAATGAATGCTAGACATACTTTTTTAATTTGTTGGTAACTGCTCTGTATCTTACGAGAACATCGCTATCCTTCTCCATGGCGGAAGTAGACGACAGTGAAGATTTTGAGCATCGCACCATTCTAGAATGGATAATTAACGCCAGAAAAAGCGCCAATTCTAGCGTGAAATCGACTAGTCTGGAAGATCGTTTGCTACTTGTCATCACCAAAATCCTATATCCATGAATTCAATACGCTTTGTAAGTGGAGCTTTTCAAAAACCAATTAATAAATCAAACTAGTGTTTTGCATCTGCAAAAATCACAAACAGCAAGCTGTAAAAGTGCAATATCCATGATTTAACCAAAATCTTTGTCCAAGACTTCACGGTTCACCTCTGTCGAAGGGATAGGAGATTTCTGTGCTTTGGGGTCAGAGGAGAACCAATATATATATATATATATATATATATATATATATATATATATAAAGCCCAGGTTATCGTGCGTTTGTATGTGTGTATTCTGAAAACTAATGTCTGTGTGTTTGGGCAAGGCTAAGTACTGTACGGATTTTCGTTGGACTTTTAGTTTTACTACTTTTGGTGCCCTACAAATAGATACGTTATAAGCTGCAGGTTTATCTATCTAATATCACACACACAATTTGTGACTTTTTTCCCATGCAGCCTTAGTGGTTGCAACATTTTATATTTTTTGTACTGATTTATTCATGTGATGTTTTTGTTTTTTTTAATTTTAAGCTTTTGTACTTGAAAGTGACTGGTCCTTTCTGGCACCTTCTTGAAAGTGACACAAAATATGAACTTATGATACAAAATTGAACTTCATCTGCACATTCAACAATTAGATAGCTGTTTTGATAGATGGAGATGTATTGCATCTGAGTTGCTGGACCCCAACTTTCTCGGCGTTTTTGGAGGGGAGTTTGAAGAAGTGACAGTGATGAATCAAGCTGTCTATGCCTTTGCAGCAAAAAACTCAAAAACTGTTAAGCATGCCATTGAAGACATGATGAAAAAAATCCTTATCACCACTAGGATCCAACTTTCCGATTTCTTATCAGATGGAAAGTTTGCCACAAAGCTATCGGATGAGGATAAGAGCCAGCTGAAACATTGCCCACTCCATAACTTGCTGGGAGAAAACGTTTTTGGAGAGATGGATTTTAATATGGCAAAGAGCAGACATGCTTCATTTACCATCATTCCACCACTCAGATGATGAAGCACAATAAAACATCAAAATGGCTGGCCAACAAAAGCAAAGAAAATGTTGATATATTACTTTCCATGGCACGCAAAAGAAGAAGAGCTCTGAGACAACAACATCAGAGGCAACAGCAGCTTGTACAGCTTAAGATCAGGGAGCAATTGTTTGAGAACCAGCGTCAGCAAAGACTGAAAGAGGCAAGAGCAGCCGCAAAGCGAACGACCATAATTCACTCAATTGTGTGTCATGGTGGACCTTGTGCACATAAGTCTGATGTACCAAAACTTGTGAAGAGACTTAGGAAAGGGGGACTCTCTGAAAACAAAATTCGGTTAGCACTCCTAAATGAAATTAGGTATCAAAAGCAGGTGCTCAATCAGAAAGGAACACTCAGACTTTATGGTACTCTTCCCCAGTTAGTGAACAGCCTGGTTTCCCACCTTCCAGAAGCTCCTCCGCATTTTGCTATCGATAAGAGTGACGTAGAGATGGTAGACACTGATAGTGATGATTTACTCAACAGCGATGCCGTGTATGAGAAGTTTTCATTTTCTAACCAAGGCCAGTGGGTGGCTGTATATTACGATACTGACTTCTATATAGGGCAAGTCATTGAGGTGAAAGGGAAAGACACAGCGGTAATCCAATTCTTGGAGAAAACTATCGGGAGAAAAGACTTGTACCGCTGACCAAGAAAAGAAGATGTAGCTGAGGTGAAAAGAGACTATATATTTTACTGGGACTTTGAAGTTATGCCAGTTTCCAGTGAAGGCAGAGTGTGGAAAGTTCCAGAAGTCAATAAAATAACAAATGACTATCAACATATTGCATCACTCACTTAGGAACCACATCTTGAGTGGGCAAATGTTTGAGTGTGTGTACAAAATATGAAGATTCTTTTATAGTGGTGAGTGAATTCTTATAGACCTTTCCAAACTGATTCCAATGGTACCAAAACCATCTCTGTAGCTCAATTACAAGCAGAGTTATTACAGTTCTAACGTTTATAGCAGTTTCGCCTATTTTGTGTTAACTGCGCAATCACTTTTTCCAACATGAAAATGAATAAATTGCTAATCTTGACTGACAGTACATTGGAAAATAACATTGCAAAGTCTCTTAAAAAAATTCAGCCATATTTGTATGTTGGATACTACTTATGTGAAGAGTCTGAACTATATAGTATATTGTTCATCATTTCTTCATTTTGTGGACCTTCAAAGTGAGCTATTTTTACAATTTCATTTTTGAGTGTAAAAGTTTACGAAAAATTAAATATTGAAAAATTCATAACTTTAGTTCATTAGAATCTAAAATCAATTTTGTAACTTCATTAGATCAATAAAATCAGCAGAAAAAGTTCTATCTGTCTATATGCTTTTCAATTATTAGCAATGATTTTGAAAAATATGTTTGGAATAACTAGTAAGAGAGAAAGGAGTTTAGAGATGAAATGCCAGAAACTTAGCACTGCCTTAATTTGACTTCAGAAGAAAGGAGCAGGCCTTTTTTTTTGTATTTTGTAATCCTTTGCTTCAGACTGCAGTGACTACTGTCCTCTACCCAGATCACATTGGCATGCGTATCCAACATTGCCATCAAACTTATCAGTAAACGTGTTGCTCTAAGTTGATTCTTGTGAATTTTATTTGAGAGCCAATACGATAGAAGTTAAAGTTTGAGTTTGGTCTTGAGAATTCACAAAATTTCTTGAGCATTCCTTGTGGTGTGCTTGAATAGCATGCATGAAGATTCAGGAACATCCCTCTTAGTGTGAGTGCATCGAAGACTCTGGAACAGTTGTATAACATGCCTAGAAGGGGTACATTGGACTATTATCAAATAAGAGACTTGTTGAAAACCACATGATTGTGAACATGTGCTATTGACAACTGCCATCATTGAAAGATTGTGTACACTGACTATAATTTTCTCTAAAACTCCACTCTCGTTTTCTTACTCACACAGCTTTGTCATGACTACTGCTTGACGATTTTTTATCATTGTTCTTTGTGACCATCCTGTGTGTAGGCTTGGGTCTTAACAGTTTTCCACACCGTTATCAAATTATGACAGTCAATGTCGTATGATGTCATCGTAAGTGAATGTGTCTTCGTGGCATGAATGATTACCTTCCATCGGAATTGGCCAGAAGTAATATTCCATTCACCCACAGTATAGGATGATTTGGAAATATAATCCTAGATAGGGAGATCAGGTCACCTCTCCATCTATCACAGTGAATGGTATTCCAAACAATGAATACATTGCCTTTTGTATCCTGGCATTATGACATGGCAGAAAGAGAAGAGGGAGGATATTTCCACATCTCTAATCACAATGTACTCTTCGTATGGAATTTAGCTCTCGCACAAAATTACTATATTTTCTTGTCCTTTTATCCTCTCAGAGTTTTAAGAAAAAAATTTCTGAGCTGGTGTTTTTCTCAGCACTTAAAGAATGTGTTGCTGAAGGCTCACAAATTGCATGCTTTAATGTATGCTTTTCAGTTGTGGCACAAGATTTCCTACCTATCCAGATCTCGGGCTTTCCTAACTTTTGTAACAGCGCACAAAATACTAGCTATGTTACTCGTGTCATTTATTTATCATAAAATATAACAACTATTTAATCAATCAAATCTTCAGTAAATCTTACACTAAATGGCGAATAAATTGCACTCATACAATGCATAATCAATTGAATTCATAAAATACACAAATTTCAAATATAACAAGATATACTCTATGACATATTGTCATCGTGTACTGTCACAGTGTCAGTCCTTTAATTGCTTGCTAGAGAAACATAGGTAAACTTTTATATATATGTACCGTATTTTCCAGCATACAGGTCGACGTGAAATATAAGTCGAGGTCAATTTTTTACTAAAATTTCTCTTGTATATGCCTATAAAGTATAATCGCTGTTTAATCAACCCCTTTCCTTCATGCCTAGACACCCTCAGAAATAACTTCCCACTAATATCGTGCTGGTAGCTACAATAAATTGAAATTCATGTAGAAATTCCAGCACACGAATTGTGGTCCTCTCAACAGCTCAAGATTGCTAATATGTGGAACAATGGAAGACCCAAACTCAAGCTAAAAAATCTTGTGGGTTATATATTTCCTGAATGAGCAAGTGTCAGAATTCTCTTGACTTTGAAGTGTGCTTGTTTTGCATGTTTTGTATTCTGATGAATGGTTGTCTACTTAGTATCTCTCTTGACTTTTGACCTGCAAGGGTTTTGGGCATGCGCACTGGTAACTACAAAATGGCTTATTATACAAAATGATACGGCATAACACACAAGCTATCCATGATGGCTGACTTCTAAACATCGAACACGTGAGAAATGCCACAGGATCTTGAAATCTTCTGAAATTACTACAGTTCAAATGATCATCAATTTGTAACTGGTGTATAAGTTGACTTAGTATTTTTGGTTGCGATTTCTGGTCTAAAAAATTTGACCTATATGCGGGAAAATAAGGGTACTTTCAAAAATATGTATAAGCGGTTGCCTTCTTAGCGAATAACGATTATAAAAAAGATAAAGCTATTCGGCAGGTTATTACTCCCTTATACCATGGTGGTGGCATAAAAAACAAATAAATAAAACTTATAATTTTGACACTAGGCCCCTGCCTACATACAGATGTAATTTCTTTCCTCATACTTGTCATAGCAAAATTTCAGTTTAACACCCAACCACCCATGACTTTTTCCTTGCTTAAATTTTTATAAATTGAAATTATTGTATAAACTACAATTCTTAATGTGTCAGAAATGAAGATGCAATATATATGAAAGAGGATTAACTGCTAAATCTGATAATATTTGGTCAGCGACAACAATAGACATAAACAAAAAAGGACATGCTACAAATTACCTTTTGAGAATTTATTTTATCATTGTGAATGGACAGTTTTAACTCCAATTTTTATTTAAAAACAACAAAATTTACCATAGTCTAAATATTACCAAAAAAGTATGAAAGATATTTTAGCAAAATACAACATAACACCATAATTATGATTTAAATATTTTTAACAAGTAATAAAGACATTTTAGCAAAATACATTTTTTAACTATGACTACTTAGAAAACAGTATGATGATTCTTCAAGATTCCAGTGAAGTGATATTAGTGATTCATTTACTGGTTTGTTAAAACTCAGTGAATAATAGAATATGTGATTCATTTGTTAAAGTTCAAATAAATAGTAACATTGTGATTCATATAACAGTATAACTGAATGGTAAAACCCCAGAATGGTAATACACTAGTGATGCTTTACTGAGACTAGTAACTGAACATTATGGTGAAACATTATAAATAAAGTTAGAGGATGTTTTACACTAAAATATATATATATATATATATATATATATACAGTTATTGCAATATAAACGATCATATAACTTACATAATTTCGAGGATTATTTAACCACTGCTTTTAAATGTCATCTGACCCATATAGGCATGGTTTAGTGCAATGTGCAAGTTCTAGATGAAAAAAATAAACACCTTCACTCGTGCTTGTTTGAATTCAATTTTTTAAAATTTCATTTACAGTAAGAATCAAAATGTATTTGTTGCTTCTGAATTTGGAATTAGATAAAAGAGCCTGTGAAGTTGCCCATTAAATGTCACAATAAGATTTGCACAACCATTTACCAACAAGATTATTAATGCCAAAAATCAATGTTAAATAATGATACAAATTTAGCAAGAAGTCAACAGCAATGAAAATGCATAATTAACAGATAATAATGGCTACTTTATCAGTGCATGGTTCTCTGAGGCACTTTTCTCACATCCAACACAGATAATTTCATTCAACTTTCCTTATTTTATATACCATATTAAATTGAAAACACATAAGTGTTTGGTGATTTTCTCTGGGTTTTTTCCATCTCACATTTACTGTTGAAACAATATGATGCAAAAATGTTTTGCTATAAATTAATGAGGATTCTAATTAAAAAAATTTAATTGTCTGTAGGAGTGAAGGTGATGCTAAAATAATTTTCTAGTTGTTAGGTTTGGTTTTAGAGATATATGTAATAATTTCATAAGCATGACTAATAAATGTACTAATATAAATCAGATTGGATTAAAATCTGACTTATTGTGTTAATGATATATAATACTAATATAACTCAATGGATAATATAGATTTGATTCTGCAAATTAAATACCACCAATATTTATCAGATATAAACCAAATTGCTTTTAGAGAGTCTCAAATTGCCTCTTTTTAACTATTATGTCATTCATATACTTAGAGAAAAGTACTTTTTGTAATAAATTTTATATAGGTTGAGCCAATTTATAAAAATATAATAATATTGATAGTTATAATTTTCTTCAACAAATATTTTTATTTTGCAGTAATATAGATGTACCTGTATGATATGGCTATTTATGACAAATAGCTTAATGTAACATTCCATTCTCAAATATTCATGCTGAATACATTTTTTTCTCTCTCTCTCACACACACACATAGTATACATGTACAAAAGAGAGTTCCCATTAGACCTAAATAAACAACTAATATATTGGAAATATTAAAGTTTTAAAAGTGCTATTGGTTCTTATATTTCATTAAAATTTTAAAAATAATATAAACCCTTGATAATTTTAACTTCATGATGGAACTGACATGATACAACAGCATAAAATAAATTATTTATGTATTCACAACTATAACAATGTGTAATTCAGAAAATCTTATCAAAATCAATTGAAAAATATATTGCAATTCTTTTAGAAACCTATCAAAAAGTTTTACCAACCACACCATCACCCAATAAATAAAGGATTTACCCAATTATTTCATACATTATACAAGTACAAATTATTATCAAAATTTTAAAGCAAAAAGGAAATATCAAAAGATGGAAATGTAATAATAATCAACAAATGAACAAATAATATTTTTGCAATTAAACGTTCTTTTCTAAATACATGCATTTTTGAGCAGAACCCTGGCCTCAAATTATACAATCAGCAGTAAAAATAACAAAAATGTAAGATGGCACAAGTTTTAATAGCTGTGAGCAATAATAATAACAAAAATATAAGACAGACTTTAGTTTTAAAAACTGAGCTTTTTATGTTATTTAACAAAATGTAATCAATAAATAAAAGGCAAATCTATTTGCTTACTAAACAACTAAAAACAATTGTCCAACAACAGCATCCTACCCAAAAAGACCAAAGAAAAAACCGTTTATGTATTGAAAATTAAAACTACTAGTAAATATTTCAAATATGATTTTGCATTTGCTGGATTGCAAATTCACTGGAATTTTTGCTGGAATTTGTATATTATAAATCAAATAAATGTCTCCAAGGAAATGGTTTTATCAATTTACTGTAATATGTGTTTTTAATTTTAGCTGAGATTTGTTAAGAATGAGATGAAGATGTGAACATTAAACTCAAAGCCTGCTCCACCTCAGCATCAAACTGTGGAGATCAATGCAAAAATCTCCTAATTAAGGTGTTGCTGTCCATCAGAACATTTACATCTTGAAAGGCCATTTTCTTCTAGATATACACTATCTGCCACATTCAAAATACAGTCCTAAGGTGTTTTAGATATTTACTGTCAAATTATATTGAAGTGAATTCAATTAAAACTACATATAGCAACATACAAATGGTACAGCTAGCTTTGAATAATGAGAACAGAGAATAAAATTATGACAAAATACATTTATGAAAAAAATAAATGGCAAATAGAACAAAGTGGAATACTATTTTTTTCAAGTCATGAAAACAATTTAAATTACATAATTGTGATAAGTAACATCAGTATATTAACTTTCAGTATTGAATATCTAAATTACATACATCAAGAGTTTAATAATCAGTCTCTTCTAAATTTCTTTATGAGTGCAATGATGGGTTTAGAAAAGAGAGCATTAACTGCATAAAAAATCAAAACAGCATTGGCCAGATAATTTTTAAAAAGTAAATAACAATTTATATAAAGTCACTCCAAATGACCAGTAAAAGTAGCCATTGTTTGACAACAGGTTATTAGATCTAATTCATCAAAAGTGTGCAACCCATTTAATTTACTTGCGAAAAGTAAGATCTAAACTTTATATCTCATTAATGAATAATAATAAATAACAGAAAAAACGTGGCACATAAATTTACAAAGTGACTTTATTCATCATAAATTTATTCGCAAGCAAAAATCTAGAGATTGCATCTGTAATCAAACAACTTACAGCAAATGTATAACTACTGTAAGTGAAATATATATAATAACTGTTCAATGTTAATTACTGGTAGTTAAATAATATAGATTCATGTATATTATGACAATCATAAACCATTCATAAACTTGTTATTAAGATTATTTTCAAAATATACAAAAGAGCTTAATGCTGGTAAAAGAGAACCTATAAAAATAATCAGACAGACACATGTCTGATACACAATATGCAACTAAAAGAAAAAATTTTCAATTAGAAAACACTGGACTACCTATCCTTTTTTTTTAATATTAAAATAAAAATGCCTTTAAAAGCTAAACAGTTTAAAAGAAACAACAAATATTTTATTTATAGATACCATCGAAAGAATATGTGTGTTTATTTATATATGTGATGAAAATTATCATTAAACTAAAGGCCTTGTATGTGAATCTCTGCCTTCTAAAACTTCAATTTCTATCATTTTCTTGTGAAAAAATTTATATAGATCTGGAGAAATAGATAAAGTAACATTTGAAAAAAGCTTTTAACATTTTGATTTAAATTTTACATATTAAAGTCAAAACAAACAAATTATTAGGCATCACATTTTCTTTTCTCATGCCAATTTAGTATAAATTCGTAGTCAAAATCGTACAAGACTATATAAAGTAGCAATTTGCTGGTCAGTTTTGACCATATATGATTTAGGCAGGATTTCTGAGCAAACCACATGGGTGAATGCAGTGTTACAACATTTGTGAGAGCATCTAGCATTGTAGTTTTCCTTTTGCAGTGTTTGTTTTCTTGGCATTGTTTCTATCTCTATCAACATATTTTTACTAAAATGCCAAAGTTTTTAAACTTTTCATTAAGAATAACTGAAAGAGACAAATAAATATGCACTCACAGGCACATATACAATTTTTAAATGTGCATAATTTTAAAACTTTTTATAAAATGCCTCCAAATACAATTTCTGCACTATATGCACTTTTGAGTAATCCTTAAACAAGTTTTGTTGGTGCTCTGATCTTTAGGGGAAAAAATCTAAACATATATATTAAATAGCTATTTGTTTATTATTTTTTTCAATGTGTTTGTGTGATTTGAGATATTATTTGGAAAAAATATTTATAGGTGAATAACAAAAACTGACCAAGTTAGAATATAAGGGCAAAAAGTCAACCAGCCAACTAAAAAACATAACAAACAAATAATAACACACACACACACATACACAGGTGAAAACCTTTTAAAAAACCATCAGGGATTCCTCTTAATCAAATCCGGTCAGCTTTAACTGATTTTAACTGATAAAATATGTTGTACTTTTAAAAATATGAGCATGTTGGCACCATCATGCAGATGAACTTTGAAGTAAAGTTTAATTTTTATTTCTCACTTCAGCAAAGATATGTCTACATCTGCAACCTGACATTGACTTCAATCTTAGTGAGTCTTGACCAGGCCTACACTTTGGATCTCAGGTATAGAAGAGTGATCAAGGTCAGACTGGAGGGCAAATTTACTTTTAACTGCTCAGAAACAGTCCTCTTTTGTTTATGTTCAAACTAACATACTAGATGGAAATGACTAACCAAAGGGGTGTTTAAAAAAATGTTACATTCTGCACATATAGCTCAAAGCTCCCAAGAGCAGACAATAAAATCATTCAAATATTAAATTTTAAAAAAACATTCTAAACATTTTAAAAATGCTATCCACTAAAAGGTATTGTGCATGTCACATATTTTGTTTGCAACAGGTACTTTCCATGCAATGGAAATTTTTAAAATACAAATATCATTAACTTCAGTCAAACAGCCTTATAATTACAGTATGCCTACATTTTTTAAATTATGTGCATTAAATACCTCTACCTCGGTCAATAAGTAAGCACCAACATCTATACAGTTCTTTTGGAATCCCTGAGCATGTAAGTTTACATTCGTGAACCAAACATAATCTGATGGTGAACAATGAATGGGTGAAGTTCAAAGAAAATTATGAGAATCTATGTTTCATTCTTCTGTTAATTCTTTTCAATCATAAATATAACAGTTATATATTGTTTTCATGGTAAAAGATATTCTGATATGTAATACAAAATCTTGCCAAATCTACTGAAGAGGCTATAAATAGTAATTACTAATGTTATCATAAAATATTAAAAGGTGACAAAAGAATGTTATTGTCTTTATGACAAACAGTGAAGCATATTTAGTGTAAGTTAAACTGACTGACCTGCTCTGTACAATATTACAAAACACAGACATATACAAATACACTCACATATGTGCAGTGTGCACATAATTTTTCTACATTCTAAATAAAAGTCCAACATCTATGCATTTCACTATGGTGCATATTTCTTCAATTCAACTTGCAAACAGATAGCATAAGAAATAATTTAACATTCTACATAAAGGCACGCATCCCCATAATAAAATAATAATTATTTGAAATCATTTGCATTGCAATAAAAAATGTTTGATATAAAACTCTCAAAAACAGCACAATATACAGTGACGTTATTATACAACTTTTTTGTCATTTACATTCTCATTGTCATCCATTATCTCCTCGGCACATTTTCTGGGAAACCAACCACGCACCCGTTGCTTAACTAAAGACAACAGAAGAAAATTATAAAAATCATTAAATCAGCATCATATCTTTATATTTATAGAAATGTTGTAAATGAAAAACAAAGGTAAATATTTTTTTTTTTAATTAAGGCTAAATAAAAGATATGCATATTAATATAAGAGGCAAAGAAAATCTAGCTAGAAGAAAATCAAAATGCACATGACTGATGAAAGTTTGTGTATGAAATAATCATCATTTTGCTATTAGCAGCAATAATGAAAAATAATTATTTTATCCAATAAACCAGTGTATATATATATATATTTTTTTCTATTATACTAGTATGTATGCAAGGATTGCTGTTATTTCAATAAAATTTTAATGGTGCTAAATAAGCTACCAATTTCACTGAATGGAGGAACATTTGGTCCCAAGGTCCACCAATTATGGAGTAATAATGTATGTTTGAGTATAAGAGGATCAAACATAAAGAAAGATAAAAAAAGACAGGCAGATAGATAGTATCTGTTAATAAAATGACTCAATTTAGAACAAAATGATTAACATTAAAAAAAAAAGTGTGTAGTTATTTATTTTTTTTTTTACAAGAAATAACTCCTTATTTATTACAACTTAATGTAATCGTATCAATTTTTCGTATCTGATCCATTTTCAACAGTTTATATATCTATTACAAGATGGATGGTGATAATGACTAAATTCTTTCCTGAAATTTTGATTAAATAATGGCATTATATAACATCATTAGTTGACACTTTGTTATTGTCAACACTTCAGTTAAAAGTTGCAATTATAAACAAAAGTAATGAAAATACATATATCATTATATATTGGTAATCATTCTTGTATTAACATAATAACAATAGCTAAGATGCATAGGATATTGTTATTTTGAATTGTTTTTGTAATTATATTTTATATATAGTGCTGTAAATGTCTGAAATATATTTACTGTGCTTTTCCTCTGGTGATAAGATCTTTGTACCATACATCCAGTGCCTGAAAATGTACATAATTTTTAAATATGTTATATGTGTAAATATGTTAGATTAATAGACAAATCAAAACAATGAAGGTAAGTGTAAAGAATTCGCAATAAACACAAGCAGTATTAATTTTAAAAAGCATAATTCAACTGAAAAATGTTTTATAAATATAAAATACCTCTCAAAAATTAAAATGTTAAAATTTCAGCTAAACAGTTATGGTAATGAAATTATCAGCAAATGATCATGAATGTTGCCGAGTAGCTGTAATTAAGGATCATTATAGAAGTAAGAAAGGCTACAAAATATTTCCAAAAATCAAAGATAAGGAAGGTAGGGAAAGAATGGATTAAGTAACTGGTTATACAAAGGGATTTAAGGGCATTATATTTTTCTGGCATTTACATATATACTCTAATATATTTAAGAATTTAAATACTGAAAATCAAAGCAACTAAAATAATCTACAAGTATACAGAAATCCTATGGCTTACTGCTTTTAACGTAGATTAAAAAATAAATCCTGCTTTAACTGACAGTTATCATGCAGTGAAACCCACCAAATTTGCTATTGTCTTAGCAATCAATCCATTACTTTAAAAAAAGTATCTAAAAATAAAGGCATCTTATATATAAGTGGTGGGAGGAATTTTAAGAATGTATATGGGGAAACATTTTAAAGTAGATAAAAGTAGGTAGTCACATTCATTTTTTTTCTACTTATTACTGTACAATGTTTTATGCTCAAAATGTGTGTTCTGATGAAATACGGTTGTACAGAAAAAATTATGATGATAGCTATAATACTTTTTGAGATATTGTCAATTTAGTGTCGTAATTTGTGATCAACATTTTTTAGATGTAACAAATGTGCAGTTTGTCAAGTTCAGTACAAGTAAAATATAAACCACACTGATCAACAGTCCAACATTTTAAATTAACATAATTACAGACAACAAGAAAAAAACAGACATAATGCAGAATCGAAATTTAAGTTTATTATAAATTGCAATGGAATACGTGCTTTTGTTTCATAAAATTGCTTACAAAACACAACAAACTGGAATATTCATGGCATCATAGCATAATCAACTGATGAACAAAGTATATCCAGAATGCATATTATTAAATCATTTGCTATGTAGTTAATGCCTATTTTTTCCCAAAGGCATAGCAACAACAGTGAAGAAATTATTTGATGCTGAAAATGGACATTTCAACTAATTTTAACCAAAAACGAGCAGTAACCAAGTGTTATAGGGAAAACGTAAAAAAGCAAATTGTCAAATCTCTAAAACTATACAACATACAGATCTTGTTCACATATCAAAATGATCAGTAAATTGTGCTCTATCTAAATATATTAAGTTATGTTTAATCATTTATTTAATTTACATTTTTAATTTTATTATAAAATTTCTATTTACGAAGAAATGAAAATGGATAAATTGTCACATCTATGAAACTATACATAACAAAGGTATGGTTCACCTATTAAAATGACCAGCAGAATGTTATACATGTAACTAAACAAAATATTTGTTCAGCATTTTATTTGTTTTAATATTTTACACACAAGTACAGCCACACTGTCCACACAAGTACAGTAACAGTATCCGCACTAAGTACAAACTGTCCACACACAACAAGTAAAGCCACACTTTCCACACTAAGTACCACCAAACTCAACACAAGTACAGCCACAGTGTCCATGCACAAGTATAGCCACAGTGTCCATGCACAAGTACAGCCACAGTGTCCACACACAAGTACAGTCAGACTATGCACACTAAGTACAATCAAACTGTCTACACACAAGTACAGCCACACTATCCACTAAGTACAACCAAATTGTCCACGCATAAGTACAGACACACTAAATACAACCAAACTCTCCATGCAAAAGTACAGCTACTATCCACACTAAGTACAACCAAACTGTCCACACACAAATACACCACACTAAGTACAACCAAAAACTGTCCACACTTTCCATACACAAGTGTAGTCACAATTTTCACACACTAAAGAAAATACTACAAACATCTGCCACTTAAAATGAGAAACCTGCTCTTACTTAACAGCAGAACTGACTGACCAAGAACATTAGACAGACTCATAAGTAATTACAATGGAATGAAGAAATATCTAATATCCAATATCAAAACATAACTATAGAAACAATATAACATATATGTAGCAGAGGGAAAAAAAAAGAAAAGCACACGTTTTTGCATAAATTAATGTTGTGAGGCATAATTTATGCTCTAAAAGTGTCGACCTTCACTTATTTTTACTACAACAGGACACCTCAGAGATCATGGTTTGGACCTGTAAGAGAAGACAGGCTAACCCTGTGAAAATGAACACTTAGACATATAATGGGAGAAAAAAACAAGATCTTGTCTAAATTTTGAGTTCACAAGCCACCTTATGGTTGGAAACAACATACAGGTCTAGTAAATATGTCTACAGGTCACTTACTTTTTCCATCGGGTAACAAGCACTTTATCACCAGGTTTAAGAATAATCCGTGGCTCATCAGTGCAAGGAATACAGAATGTGACCTTGGCACCTTTTGTACATGGAAAGAGACAACCAGAATACTCTTCCACAATCAGGTACTGCACCGTTCGTTCTCTCTTTTCAATTTTCTGCCTTATCTGCTCCAACTGAAATTAAAGAATTAAAAATTTTTCATTTAACATAAATGAAACATAAATTATAAATTTAAAGAAACAGAAAGTGCAGAAAATACTATAAGTTCTACTCTATTAAATAACATTTAGAAAATGGCAAAATGATAAGGCAATGTGCAAACAAAAAATAATTTCCAAATGTCAACTCAAGATTAAAACATAATGCAAAACAAATCTACTTGGAGCAATAATTGCAGTGTAAGCCAGAGTCTGGGTGCAAATGTTCATAAATAATGTCAAATCAAGTTCTGGGTTAACCTGTTCTCTGTCCGAGTACCATATAGAGGTTCCCTCGCATTCACGCTTAATTTTGGTCTATCAAATGAGCCAATGAGTCTGAATATGTTTGCTTTAGCAGGCAATCTGTATCAACTTCTACGATTGGATAGTTTTAGTCTGTCTGCTTGTGTGATGGAGAATAGATGGATCCGGGGGTCACCCATTGTGTTTTACCAGCAAGGAAATCCTGCAAGTCATGGGACTTCGAATGTATTGACAATCTGTGTCAGTCCTACAGCCAAATTCAAACTTGAAACAGATGATTGTTTTGTTTTATATAAACAGAAGTATTCAGTAGTATTATTTAGAAAATGAATAATTACAAGCCCTTACACTGATGAGAGATGCTGACTCCTATTTGCTGAAACCAAGTGGTCGATTCAAAGTGGCGGGACTGGTAAGTAGTGACCCACATGCAATTCCACATGCTTTTGTTGTAAATAAATCTAATTTGGAGAAATTATGCAACACATACAAATATATATCCTGCTGCATTACTGGTACAACTCTAAATTCATGAAAACCTCGTGTCCAGTTCTACTCAGGTAGGTGAATTTTACCAATTTATTTATTTACTTTCTCTATAAATATATTGGAAAATTGATAATTATTTTTTTGATAGTAAATTTTACATTTTTTTCCTAAAGTCGGGTCCGATCATACAGTTCATCTGCTTCTGTTTATATTTTTCAGACAAGAGCATGCCTATAATTTGGAACCAAAACCATAAAATTAGATTGATTAGATATTTAGAAAATAGTAATTTTAAATTTATTAGTGTTTGACTTCTGTAACACTACTTTTTCAAAATCCAAATTACAGCCTCTTTTCATTTGCGGGAGGGGTGGGTGGGTGGGCGGGCGGCAAGGTTAAATATTCAGCTAAACAAATTACAGTCCATCTCAAATATACACATTTAACAAATAATCATTTCACAAATACTATGTTCCACAATTAACAGTACAGCATATAGCAATATAAATAACACTAGAAATCTTCCATTCAACCTCAAAAAGCAAACATATTGCTTCTGATTTATAGGGATATAATTTAAATATCATGACCATGCATTTCTAGCCACAAGGCTGTGGTGTAATTTAGCTAATGCAGAAAGATATGCTACAATTATCTAGTACTCTAATCATAACTCTGCCAACAAAATGAGGCAATGAATTCTGTGCTACTATAATAATATCAGTTCAAAAATTCTCCCTGTAAACTACACACTAAACATTCTTAGTGAACAACGTTAGTGGGTACTTATTTGTTATAATAGTTAATTCTCACCTCGAGAGACTTTTACAGCTACTTTACATACTTTAATAAGTAACGACTACTACTATATTAAAAACAAAACACAATCACTGCTCACATGGAACATTAACATAAATATGCTGATAAACACACTGACTGTCAGTTGTTTGTTGGGTAGTAGCAGAATTTGGGCCAGTTCAAATGGAATATCAACCAGAGTCCTAAAGTCCCTGAATCAAGCTCCACAGAGGTACACCTACAGGAATATCCAACAAAGTTCATAATGGAAAAATAACTGTCACGAATACTGGTTTCTCTCTCTTGTGGTTCTGAATATGAGACACTATTTAGCAATGTGACACAAATTTCACAACGAAAATGTGGGTTTATGTACGTTTAACCTGGAGATTAAAGATTATGTGTTTGCAGACATAGGAGTTCTCTCGTGATTAGGAATTTGAGTGGCTTGACCAATACCTTCAATCTCATACTGTGACAGTTCTGTGCACTCGATGAGGTCTTCCCTGGTTGCCACCTTTTGTCAGTGCAAGACAGAGGTGATTTTGGTCACAAGCTTGCTGCTTGATTTCTAGCTTACTCACCTCAGGGTAGTTACTATTGAATTAAAGACAGAAGTTGCTCTGGAGTTTAACAAGATCCCAACCTTGATGCCTAGTTTTACAACTAGTGACATGATGTGTGGAGCAATCAAAATTACTAATCTGAATTGCTGATTAAGATGCTCTTGACTGTGAGGAGCATTAGATACAGAATAGTAATCTTCCTCAAACTGGCTACTACCTCAAAGCATACTCAAATGCACACACATAGCTTTCAAACAAGGTTTAAATAAAAAATACAAAATTGGACTATTTCACTAACACAAGCAACTTATTAAAGTTTCAAGAACAAGAAATATCTTTATTAAACTACAAATAACAAATTAACAAAACTACAAATATTGGTAACAAAAATAATGATAAAATATTAATAAAATGATATTAACTAATTAATGAAATGATGACAAGAATTTTAATTATTAAAGAATGTAGGTAAGACCACTCAAATTTTGAAGTCTGGCCAAATAAGCTGATATTTGCAGGTTATGTTATCTACCTCAAAGTAAGTTTGCATACAAAATTTTGGAGCTCATGTAATCAAAGTTTGGCATAAATTACAGAAAAACACAGATTTCACGAAGACCCCTTTTGAAATGACCACACAACAAAAACTATGAAACATACACAGCTCATCTTTGCTATTTCAACTCTCTTTTGCTGATTTTTTTTTTTAAGGATCACAGATGCATAGAAAATGAAATGCAATCCTTTCAAAATAGCATTTTGTTTAAATTTTCAAATGGCAAGTGGTCAAAAACTGAATAAAACGTCTCTTTTGGAATCTTGTAAAATAAAAACTACTTTATGATCATCATCCAAATTTGGTATACTTGCTCTTTAGAGTATAGACATTTACATGGTGATGTTTTAGACAATCTTTTTGTATAGATTTAGAAATATAACATCTCAAAAATGTAGTTTCATGCAATACATCCGCACACTTGTTGAAAAGGAAAAAAGGTAAAATGAAACATTTATTATAATGCAGTGTTTCTAATTTCTGTAACTGACAGAAAGATCATTCTAACTAAATAAAGTAATAAATTATATTTTCACAATATATGCATGTACTTTAACAATTTAAAAAAACAGTTCAAAACTAGCAAAACTGATGCTCTTTAATTTAATAAAATACTATTAGTGTTAGTTGTTACTATTTACAGTTTACTTTTTTTGTAGTTCAACAATTGTAATTATTAGTATCTTTATTTTTAATAGGTGTCTATTTGTTTCATAATATAAGACATTAACATTCTAAAAATATCTTGAAAATTGAAAGCCAAAGTCTTTCATAATTTTACTTATTATATGCCTACTATATAAGTGTATATTATATATCTGTAGTGTGAGCAGCATTTTACTCCTCATCATTGTCCTGATCTCAATTTTTACCATACATCGATTCACTCACTGACTAATACACTTATTATTATTTATAATATATATCTTAACCCTGATCAGTCATTCAAAGACAAATTCTAATTATCATTTACTAGATTGTTTCTTAAGGTCTGAGTTATAATAAAATAATGAAAAGTACTGGTCAGCTATAGACAAACACAGACAAAAATCCTTCAGTATTAAGAGTTGTCGTTCTTTATTTGGGATTGGTGCTTTATAAAATTAATTTAAAATATCGCCGATTAGTTAATATATTTTTTTTAAAAATTAATCTCTTCATGAATCATCGTTTAATCATTTCCACTCTGTATTTCGTGTATAGGATTGTTTTTAATATAAGCAGTTTGTCATAACAAATCATCACCCTCTTGCGACCATATTTTAAATGGCTGATATTTAGCTAACCTCGTTAGTGCTCAAAATAAAACTTTCTAACAAATCGTAACCTAAAAATAATGAATGATCATTTTACTGTAGCAATATTTCGATGAAATTTAATAGTTTTGTTAAAACTTAACGCAAACTGTTGTCTAGTCGATCCATTTTAAAAAACGTCTTGTCCAAGATGACGATCTCTCTTTGGCATGGGCAGGAACAAACTATTAGGGTTACCCCGTTCATTGCCAATCAACTTTCCGAGATAGAGGCTTCCGGTTTATATTATATACCATTTTAAAGGGTAAAAAATGATCTTTTCAAAAATATAAAGGAAACTGACAGATGATAATGGGTTCTTATGAAGTTATAATGCATCAAACATAACACATAATTTGGACTATCATTTTCTACAGTAAAAAGTTAACTTTTAAAATTTAAATGAACCGATGCTTATGTGAAAGGTCATTATCTTAGCTTTCCGTTGATATAAGATTTATTTTTATTGGTTGAATCCTGGTAAAGGTGATAGTGCATTATGTGAGCATACCCAAAAATTATGTTGGAGGTCAGCCATTTTCAAAATTGCCACGGGCACTTCAGTACGCTTTACTGGATGTCAGTTTATCAATCAAAACGTAACAAATACATCATTCAAATGTAAAAACGAAACTTATATTTAACGTTGGAAGATTCCTTTATTTATTAAAACAATTTTCACCCATTTCTTTCTTCTAATTACCGAGATAGACAGTTTTGAAAAAGAATGAAATCAGTCATAATTTGACGTTGTCTCCACTCTCCATATAGCGAGTGGGCTTACCTACAGAATGTAAACATTAAACGAGAAGAAAACAATTGCAAACTTACTGTTAAAGTATACTGATTGCAACCTTCAAGGACTGACCAGATAAATCCATCAGAACGTGGTTTTCCAGTCCATGTAAACACTTCTTGCATATTACGATACCGCCCCAGATTGTATGGATAGACAAAAGGACCCTCTTCTTTAGTGCGTTCTCTCTCCTTAGCCTAAACATTGAGAAAAATAAAAATGTTGATATACAGCAGACCAACAGACCCAACTGCTTCCAAGGATGAAAGATTTTTTGTCATTGGTGTGATATTTGAACTGATAAAAAAATGATAGAAATGGAGACAGACAGACAGACATAGAGATAATATAAAGACACAGACAAATACTGAGATAGATAGCAGACAGATAGTTAGACAGTGAGACAGTAGAAAACAACAAGACAGATAGATACATATACAAAAAGAATAGATACTAGTCAGGTAAAAAGGTCTGAAATGCAACTTTGGAAAATCTAAAATCTCAAATGAAAATTCTTAATAGCATTCTTAACAGATATTTATAAGGAAAATATAAAGTTAACAATTATTATGATGTCAAAGATTTCTTTAAAAAATTACCTTATCGACTATCCAAGACTCAATGCCAGTCTCATTTTTTAAAATGCTCTTCATCTGAAAAGAAAAGCAAATGTGAAGGAATAATAGTAATATAATAATAAGGTAAATACACTGTGACTGAATATATATCTATTAGAAAGGTATATAAATATGTTCAGATTCCATTAAAAAAAGAGGATAAACATTTCATCCAGCCTGGCTTTTGAAGTTGTGTGGCCTGTCAGTCGAAAGTAAAACTTTGCCCGGCATCACATCAATAAACATTTTAAAATTAAATAACGAAAAGGGATAATACCTAGATACACAAGGGGTACAGGAAGCCTAGTACAAAAAACATGTTTAAAATATTTAATCAAGATACTAACAATACTCCAAGATACTAACAATACCTAGCGGGGATGGACCGTTAGATTTAATGCATCTTTATGCCAGTAACCTGAACTGGGCCAGGGGTCATGATAACAGGAGAACTGCTGTCCTGGTGTCCAAGACAATCGATCGTAAATAGACAGAGGGATGGAAAGGGGGAAAGTACTGGCCTAAGAAAGCCAGAAACAATGAACTACAAAGAATTATAATTATGTTTTGTGGATTATTATTGAGACCAATATTAATTACAAGTAATTAGAAGTGGCGGAACAATATTTTCTTTCATCATGTTAATATGAAAGACTTTGTCTAGGGGCATAGTTTGAATACTCCCGATGTCATTCTTTTAATTTTTAGAAAAGGAAAGGAAACAAAAGATACAAAACTGTATTATTACTGCATTTTATTTGAAGTTGGACAATGTGGTGAAAAACCGACACTCGTGCAACATTAGTGTATCAATTACTGAACTGGATGAAACAAGAAATTGGCTTGGTTTTAAAACTAATATCCTGGGATTAGTGTAGTATAGCTGCATTTCAAAATTTGATTTCATAACTTAATCGTTTTTTATATAAATATTTTTTATTATTTTTTTTGCATCCTTATCACCTACACTTTATGTAAATTTCAGAGGGTTGTTTCATAAAGCAAGACGCTAACAGACGTGGACTTCAAGTCAAGTCTAATGCACACTGTCATTTTCTGGACTATAAGAAAATGGATCAAGTTCAGCATTTTTACATAATAGAGGAAAACATTGAAAAAGAGAATAGGAAATATACAGTATTACTGATTACTGTCTATTAAAAAGCTGGTAAATCTAAGACTGTGAAGATATGATAAATTTGTGTTCATCACTCATGTGTCATTAATTTTATAGGGAAATAATAAATAAATAAAATTACAAACAAGGTATGAATATTTTTTTGTTAAATGTAGAATAAATTGTATGCCTAAAGCAAATTTGATATTAAGTGAAACATCATGCCTATAGCAAGAATGACATTACATGTACAGAATATTAAACAGTTAAATGATTTAGAATATTTTGCTTACTGCAACATTTTACTTGCTACCTGCATTCCATTTTAGATTAATACTTACTGCCAATGGTGACATCATAGGTATATATAATTATTAAACACAACCACTCTAAAGCCATCAGAATAGCAAAGTCTTTCCTCTTACCTGTATATAGAATAACATGCCTACTGCAATGATGACACCTATTGCCAGTCCAATGCTAAACATGGTCATCACAAACTCAGCAATTGTTAAGTACACTACAGTCTCTCCTTTCTGCCTGTTGTAAAAATAATAATGCTGCAAGAAAAGCAAAAGTATCGTAACATTAAAAAAATAAAATATCAGATCTGTCCATTTTACAATAATGCACAAAAGAAAAAGAAAATGTGTGTGACTAGAAAAAAGTAAAATTCTTTTTCATAATTACAAACAATAACACTTTAAGAGCAAACTTAACTTACAAAATTGATGGCTCTGTATATAGTTGGGATAAATATACAAAGAGCATGAATGCAGCCACAGGGTGCGAAGAACAGGAAGAGAACAAAATTGCCATGATTAAAGTGTCCACAACAAGTGTTTATCCATGGGCAATGGTGATCCATCTTCATTACACACCTAAAATTAATGAGTACATAGATATTTTTTTTATAGCCATTGAAATCACTGCCTCTAATTAAATGAATAGATTGTTTTTCAACATATTTATAGTTTAAGTAGTTAAAATGATCAAGTGAAATCACCAAACAGATTAATACATGTATAACCAAAATACTCCATCCTTATTAAGGTCTTGCTTGCTCTCACAGTCAATATGTAATTGCAAGAGTCAAATAAGTTATGTATAATTATATATGGATTGCAATGTGCACATTTGTATAATTAGAATTATTTGCACCTTCCACAATGAACTACTAAACTTACATTCCCTATAAATTACTGGGAATAACACTTTGTTAATGAAGTGCAAACTGTTAACGAATAAGAATTTCTGTCTGATATCTCTTTTGTCTGATTTCACCTAGCCCTATTCCTTTCAAGAATATAAATAAATATAACAGTACAAACAGTATTTACCAGACTGAATCATTCTCACTTTATGTATTATTTTTTCTTGTTCATTTTCAAATCAGTGTATGATGTCAACATACATTGCTTATTAAAAAAAAAAAAGCTTCTACCCATATGACCTCATTGTGCCATGTGCAAATCACAAAGTGAAAGCAAGATTTCAAAGCAATTCTGAGGCAAGCAAGCAATGTTAACTGTTCAGTCCAATTGATTTTTCTTCAATTCAGTGAAAGAATCATTTTATGGGTTTGAGATGCAGGCAGATCATGAATTGAATGCAGATGATAGTGAGATTGAAAGTGATATTGTGTTCTTAATACGGATAGTGATATAGTGATAACAGCAAGTAGACTCTGACAATGAAGTTGATCCAGACCCACTAATTCATACTGACAGTGAATGGGGTATGCTGTCATGAAACCTTAGAAGGCCTCAAAACAAGTTTTCGTAAGTCATGAAATCTGAAAAGGCTTCTTCCTTGCTCGCTCAGTGTAAGCTATGGTACAATTATAAAAAATAACCAATCAGAGTGAAAGAGAAAGATATGTTTGGCTTCAGCAGCCAATCTGCTCTAAATTTTAACATTGGATAACTATCATTGAAAGGGCAGAAATTTCCCACCACAACATCTGCTTTTCAATTTTTTAGTATGCTCACCCATTAATTTATGCTGAGTGACAAAACAACTTTCCAGGATGATGCTTAGCATAACTATGTGACATGACAGGCAAGAGGTTAAACACAGCATACCATATATGTCGTACAATTTGAATATAAACTAGTGTATATGTCATACTCTCAACATAAAATGACATCTCTGTCACTCTTGAAATTAACGTCATATATGTCACTTTTTTAAGCATAAAATGTCATACCTATATTAAACTCTTTAAATATATCATGATCTACCTCTTATGCTCTTAACACAAAGTGTTGTATATATCACATCTTTAAACATAAAATGACATACCTGTCACATTTTCTACAGTGGTGAGATCGTGGTGCCTTGTAGCCTTTGCAAAAATCACAATACTGCAAGTATTTTGCATCACAATTTGTCTGAAAAATTAGAAAAAATTCCTTGTGGTTATGGCAAAAGTGAATGTAACTGAAGAGAACTAATAAACTGTGTCAATTTGTCACAGGAAGGGAGATAATTCATCAAAATTTATTCTGTTAAAGATTATTCCTTTTATACTGGTCACAGAGTGCAATAACTATTTATGTCATGTTGTGAAAGGACTGTCTACAGCACACACATTCATGCTTGACTGTGCATGCTTATGTGTTTGTTTGTAGAATTTATTGAAGTGCAAATTGTGAAACTATATTTCTTTTATTTTTAAATAATACATAGCAAAGGGTAGTGTTAGTAATGCACCAGTCAAACTGTGTAGTGTGCCCAGACCAAACAATGGAAACCTTTGTGTGGGCAAACTCTTTTTTCTCAGCATGCTTTTCTCATGCTGCTTGTGTAGAGAATACAGGTGTTTCTAGACGGTTTGAGAAACCCAGTGTATTAGCAATGAACAGGAAATTGTATGACAGAGCCCATGACAACTACAGTGACCAAAGGAATTATTTTTCCACTGTATGGACTCTAAATGTCAGCTTAGAACATTTCTCAGAAATTTCTGAGCAAGTGAAAAATTGATAGATTTAGACTTCATTGTGTTTCGATAATCATTTATGAGCCGTCCACAGATAGTCAAACCAACATTTGTCCACGTACTTCAACTAAATCTGACCTATACCATGAACATGCAATCATCTCAAGACAGACAGTACTGCAGTGCAGTTGATAACGTGTCATGAGGACGCATTCACTAAGGCATAATTCAGCGGCCTTCAGCATAGACTATTGTCTTCGACTGAGATCCCAGCAACCAGTCTGAAGTCTGACGATGTAATCATTCCTTAATACAGCAAGGATAGCTGTTCTCTTGTTCATTGTTCTTCAACTGTGGTTAGGGTGGGACACGTATTCCAACACATCGGCGATATGTGCATTCTTTACTTGAATTAATTAACATTAGTGATAGGTGCATTCTTTACTTGAATTAACACCAGCTATATGTACATTCTTTACTTGAATTATCATTAGTGATATGTGCATTATTTACTTGAATTATCATTAGTGATATGTGCATTCTTTTATCTGGATTAATATCAGTGACAAAGTGTGTTTGTTTCTTCATTTAACAGGCCAGTGACAAGTATATTTGTTCCCTCGCTCTTCGTCATATAACAAGTGAGTAACATTATTAGATTCAGGTGCATTTAGTACTTAGGATTTAGCATTAACTAGAATTTGATTAATAAACATTTTAACATTTTATTTTCAGTGAAGAATTATCAGAATATCTATTGAACATTTTGATCATGCAGGGTCTAGAACCATAGAACTTTAAACATTTTTCTTTGGATGTATGGTATTTTTCTTGTACGGCATGATTTCCGCCTAGCACAATAATTTGCTAACTTTTTTTTTTTTTTAATTTTTATTTCATCATTCATTGCTCTTTTTTCCCCGCCCCATGTATGTGAGTGTGGATGGTCTAGGATGACTAAATAACAACCATGTGCAAGGAGACCCCATTTTGCAATAAATGCATAATTAGAAATTTTAAAACTGAAGTTGACTGTCTTTGGTTTTTGAAAGTGAGTAAGCAGGTCATTTTTTCGTTGTTCTGTCCATTTTGCATTTCAAGACTCCACATACACTTGCGCATACACACATGCCAGCCTACTTATAACCCTACATACAGAATAAAAAACTTCACCCAAGTAAACATCTTGGTTACATTTTATATGTGGGCACTTATCATAACACCTACACGAGGCCCAGTGAGTCACTGGCTAGCCATTATCTCCCCTTTTGACCAGAGAGCAGGTGGATGGCAGTGATACAATTATTCAAAACACAAATTCTCTAATTACAATTTGATTTGGTATGAGAACATGTTTCAACATATTTGATTAAGTAGCTGTGTTATCTAATGTAGCAGTTGTTGTTTTTTAAACAGAGGAATAATTGAGACTGATTGCTGCTTCTGAAGACTGTTGTTTAAACTAACTAAAAGTTTCACCACCCTGGGCTCTATTAGGAGTAATAACTTTTCTAGTAGTCAGAATTATTTTTAGAAACTCTCAATATAAATTCCAACTCTAGTAATAGAAATTACACCGTTTGCAGCTACACTGCAAATGTTTAAAACATATTTCTGAGAGCATCTAAACAATGTTCTGATTAAATGGGTCTAAAATGTATAATAAACTGCAGCTGTGTTGGTACTATTATCTGTAATTATGTATGCACTAACTGTCTTTACTGCCGTGTGTAAATTTTACTCATGCAGATGTGTTGCTTGGTGTGGGATATTTTTGTACATAGATTCTGATTACCAGTAATAAAAATTACCTCATGAAATTAAAAGTGTAAAAATATAATTAAAACATAAACCATCCAAAGTTGATTTTTATATATAGGAAACCTCAGAATAACATAAATATCTGTAAAGATCAAAATAACATAATATATTTTTTTTTGTTTCAAACTAACTCATTATAACTAATATTTATGATTGTCATTTCTCTGAAACAATGAAAAGGTCAAGGTGATGAACAACTGAGATGCCAGTCACAATAATCTTATGTGCAGAAGTGAGATATGAAAAAATGACTAACAGCATATGTCACTGCAAATAGGATTGAGCTGTGTGCTGGGGAGATGGGGAGGTGGGGTGGATATGAATTTAGTGGGACAGAGCTCTGCCTATGCATTCTTTTCAGACTAACACTATTAACAGCAATCACTAGGTGATTTTGAGCCATCATGTCTGCTCCTACTTTTGTAAGGGAATTTTCATTTCTGATGTGAAACCAAAGTCAATTTGAATGTCAAGTAGTCTACAGTAGACAAATTTAAAAGTCCCATAAAATAAACAAAATCAATGGAAAATTTTATTGATGACAGTGTCTCAATGAACATTATATAACAATGATGAGATTCATAAGAGAAAAACTAAAAAACCCAAAACCAAGTACAATATCAAGAGATGGAAAAATGAATGAAAAAACAATTGGTTAACACGAAAATATGAGAATAAAGCTGACCTATACAAAGGAACATCAAATTCAATATTCTACAGGTCAATGTTCTACACACAAAATTGTTAGCAACAATTATGAATAATAAAATATTCATGCTCCCAAAATAAATATAATATAATCAATAATTTATTTTAATTTAATTTCTAAATTTTAATTTAGAAATTCTATGCACAAAATTTATCAATTCCATCTGTTCAACTAATCTATAAAAAATAAATATAAATACTTCTTTTGATATCAACTCTTAAATTAGAATATTAAAAATAGTATGGCAATACATTCTGTAAATATGTAAGAAATATTAGGACTTAACATTTAAATAACATTAAATAACTCACTCTCTTAATTACATAAGAATGCTTTCATCCAACAAAAGATAATTCTGCATGTTATCCCTTAACTTACTGGCTTCCAGCCCAAAGGGACAAATCCTGGTCCCTTAAACATAGCCATGAAATAGTTGCAAAGAGTCAACACCACCCAGGAAAGGAAGATGACAAAGTTGAGAAAGCCACCAATACTCTGTAAAGGAGGCCACCACATAGCGGCACATCTGATTGCAAAAATCGCAATTGTGAAGATGACAGACAGAGCTACAAGTGGCCCCCAATGAACAATCTGCCGCCATGTTCCCACCACTTTAAATCCCATTATGTTGTGTTGTCTACAAGTAATAAAAAGAAATATTTAAAATTTAAAGTTAATATAGCAAATGACATTATTTATAAGAAATATGTATCATGTACACTGATATGATTACTATGTTAGTTGTTACTAATATGATATTGATAATAATATTAATATAGTATTAAGTATTTCACAATTTATTGTTGTATTTTTACATAAATGCAATCTGTGGACACATTATTACAAATAGAACTAATATACTAATAAATCATTGTGCTTTGAATTCTTCAAATATAAGGTCTCTAAGTGTTTGTCAAAGAGATTTGTTAACAGAATGAATCTAATAATCTATTGATGAATTCTGTCAAATTAATTTTTCTGTCATTTTCATCCAGACAAAGCTAATTTTATCCTTATTTAAAAAAAAAAACTCCATCAAAACCTTTATCAAATCTCATTAAAAAACAAAGACCAAAGAAATAACATTTGGAATCTACAATTTTTAAAATTTTCACTAATATTTGCAGCACTCAGAATTTATTTAATATACTTTTAAAATGTGTAAAATAAATAATTAAATGACTGATTCTAATTAATAAATCATATCAACAAACAATCTGCATTTAGTAAAAATTGATGATTTATTATTAGTATATAATTACCCATCAAGGTAAAGAAATTAATACTACTTTAAAAATAAAAATTGGTGCTAAACTGCAGATAGCACTACCAGTACTTAAACAAGTCTTACAGGATGTAGGTATATTCCATAGTTATTTTAGGAATGTGAAATGAAAACCAGGCTCCTGGATAACTCACAGAATCTACCCCTTATGAATAGTTAAGATCAATAAAGTGCAATTTAAAAGAAATCATTAATAGAAATAAAAGTAAAAAATATATTATATATATAAAGTTTATTTTAATTGTTTGAATAAGTGAAAATTAAATCTTTTATTCCCAGATTTGTTTCAAAAATATAATTATTTAATATGAATATGTATATTTTTTCACAGTGAAAAAAACAATAGAAAAAATACATAATTGAAAGTTCATGTATTGGTGATATGGTAAGCAACAGTATGCTCAATGAATTCATTTCATTATTAAATATTAACAATGAAGCACACTACCTCACAGCCTATATTTTTACAATCTCAGCACCACAAACCTTTTGTGTAGTATACTAGTAAGTATTCAACATAAATAAAGTTTGCCCTCTAATTATTCAGGCAAATAGAAAATCATTATGATATAAGAAAATTTTTAGGACATAGATAAAGAAAAAGAATAAAATATAAATGCGTAATTAATGATCTCTTTATTTTAATAAAATTTATAATGGAGAAATAATTAACAGGACTGAACACCAAAGAATGAGAAGAACTACTAATATAGCCCAGTTCAGAAAACTTGATGTGCTGATACCCTTCTGCACATGAACCATTTGACAGAATGTGTTTAGCTTTGATAACTTGTTTTTAAAGGAATTTAAATATTATACTAGTTTATACATTCAGCTGATTTTAAAAAAAATATACTCCTATCAGTATGACTGTTTGAGCATACTGTAAATTTATTGTCAATAGTATTCACTTGTCAGTGAATTTACTTAGAGATTAGATGCTTGCTCAGATTCCAATTCTGCAAACTGTAAATATAATTGATCTCCAGTCATTCATTCAAAGAAAATCAAAATGCTTGATAGCATAATACTAAAGTAATTGACACTCTCTCCATGGCTATATAATTAATATACTATTGATAAAATAAGTATTAACTATTATTACAAATTTAATATATTGTAATTTTAAAATATATATGACATGAGCAAATTAAAATAAATTATACTGACTAACAAAATGGTCTTATTACAATTCTAGATCTGCTGTAAAAGCAAGTGTCAAAATGTTGCAATTGAAAATGAATGTCAAAGTATCCAAATGTATATTATTACTATTAAAAGTATTAGTTCATTCAACAGTTAAAATAAAGCTTAGTTAAAAAATAAATACTGCTTAGATTTGGTACACATAAATTTTGAAAATATCAGTCAAGAAATGAAATAAATGCACACTTACTGTTCTCAACAGTCACAAGCTAATGTTTCCTTAACAAACAAATACTCTAATCATATGTAACATAATTTCTGGAGCATTCACATGTAAATGATCACTTGCTATTCCAGAATATCTCAATTATGACCTGGCAATGAATTTACACAATACCAACAAATAACCTATACCTGTGGGGATCTCCTAATAATCAATAAGGTTAAAAAATATACACAAGTAGGATCAGAATGAAAAAAAAAAATAACTGACTCTAAATAACAACAACATTAAGTACAAATGGCATGGATGTCTACACATGCTGCACAAAATACAATAATAAATCACTGTTAGTCAAAGGAAGGGAATCCAATTAAACAAATATAAATATCCAACCAGAATATGACTATGAGGCAGAGTACTGTAACAGTTAAAAATATTCCATTAAATTAAATAATCATAAATAAACAAATCATAATTAAACAAATGTGTGATAAAATTATAATAAAGGTGGCTTATATTTATAAGCAATGTTCCCTCTAAGGTGCATGTTCGCTCAGTTCATTAGAAAATTCCACAAAGCAGTTTCAAAATTCCATGCATAATGCATAAGTTTTGGTAGCAAGCTCTAACAAGTAACAACCACCAGTTCCATTGCTTACAAGAGCACTTAATCTTTCTTTTTTTAAAAAAAGTTCTAAGTGCTTTAAAATATTTAAATATACATACAGCAATTCATAATAATAAAGCACAACACAGTCACACACACACACAAGTGTAATGGGCACTCTATCTTTTGAACTTTAACATAAAGTTTACATTGCATACATTGACCCTGCCCATCCTTAAACATGCATCAAATAGATAGATAGAAATAGATAGACAGACAGATAGATAGATCTTGCTGTCTGTTTTGGCTTGCTTTTACAATATTAATTCATGCAAGCAAACTTTTAAAAAATAATATTGTCTTCTTCAAAAGGTTTGCCAGTAAAATTTGCTTTCAGCATATATATACCAAACTTGGCCAGGCACTGTTCTTCAAACAGTAATTTAAAGAATGCATTTACGGTCAACTATCCATTGGATATATAGGTTAATACAACTACAACTTGTACAACTACTACAAGCAAAACTAAGACTTATGCAGCACACAGCCAAATATTTTGGACTCTGTTTCGGCTCCTGGCTTGAACATTTTGAATTATCCTAGTATAGTGCGTCAATGTTAATATTTTTTCCTAATACTAAAATAATAACTAGGGCCTAAATAAGATGTGTAATTTTTCAGTTCACACTTCAATTAATATTTTTGGGGGGGAATAGGCCTAAGAATTATTATCTTTACTAATTTGTAAGACTAGCACATTAATGTTTACACCATTAACAGTGAAAGTATTTAGATAATTTGGTTCAGTTCTATTTTTTTATTATTATGCTCAGGAATGGCTGATCAGACTGTCGATCGTGGTTGATAAGAATCGACACGACGACAGTAATGAGTAAACCAAGATTCACTCTAGACACAGAATTTTTCAAGACTTGCAATACAATTTAAAATGTATGGCTGATACTTATATTAGTTTCATAATATCAAAACGCGGTAAGAGTACTGAAATGAGCTTGAAAAACAACAGTAGATTTTTAAAAATTATTTAGTAAATCTAAAAGTACACTATAGTATACCACAAGCACATCAATAAGAAAAGAGGAAATCGAAGAAAATTAAATTTAAATATGGCGTCCCGTGCGTTAAAGAACCATACATTAACTTTAACTGACTATTAAAAACCCTCACAAATTATTTAGTAAATTAGATTTCTGTTATAATCTCCCAACCTTAGATCTGTTCCTAGAACTGTGTTATTGTTTCAGAGCATCTTGTCACGTTTGACTTCGCAGCAGCGGTGTTACATTTGGTTAGAGTAATGTCCCATGGTCTTAGTAACATAGTATTTTACATATATTGGAGTAGCGTCCCATACTAACTGGGACTGGATTTTCATAAACATTATAATTATACATGTTAAATAATAGTTAATACTAATCAGTGAAATTAATGTTATTCATTTTATTGTAAACGTTTATTTAGTATATAAATATTTTTCGCTTTTATTATTATTTTTGAAAAGTTAGTAATCTTTACTAATGTCCAATCTCAGATATATATTAACTGTGCTTTGTAATTTTGGTTTACAACTACAAGAAATTTCTTTGACGGTGGAGTACTAAACTACTATCACTCAGTGAGGAACAGTCATATAGCATAAAAATAATGAATATTGGCGTTCGCAGTTGATACTTAAAAATTGTCACTGTCGTATTTTTTTTTAAATGGTGGCTTAATATGTATAATTTTAAGTGTATTACTATTATGTAAATTTGGGGAGGGGTTTTTTTAAAAAAAATTTTAAGATTTAATTACTTTTGACCTTCTAGGACATTGGTAATTTATGAAAGTTTAGTCTGGTCGTATTTTTCTTCTTACAAAATAAAATTACGAAGATAACTCAGAAATTTTTTTTTCCCCCTTTCTATGTAGTAACTAGTATAACGTTTAGTATTTACTCATTGGATGTGTTCACCCATTTTATGTTTATGATTAATCTGTTCATATCTTTACTACTTGTAATTTCATTACAGACAGTCATTTTAACCACCACTTATAAGAACTCTTTCTCGAACAAGTTGGTGCACACTTATTATGTGTCATGGCCAATACTGTAATGGTTCAGCTTTTCGCTCAATCACACTTGCAACAGCAAGAGGTTCCCAGAGCAAATACGAGCAGCAGTAAGTAGTTTTTGTTTCGAATATTTTGAAATATTTAATGTTTACTTATTTCAGATTATGTAAGAGGAATTATTTTTATTTTTCTTTTTTTACCAGTCACATGAATGTAAATATAAGATTTTCCGATTACAGGTCACAACAATAAAATCAAAAATGTATTCATTTTTTTTTTTTTTGTATAGCTGTTAAATGTTTATTAATTATTATTTGTTAATATTGTACTTGCATCCACTTGTCTCTTACATTCTGAAGTCTAGCTTTTATGCCTCTCGAAGCACATTTTTCATTTGCCTACACTCCAGTTTTTGTTTGCTATTCTTGATTTTATGGGGAAATATCTTGCACCCTATTGATTTAATTAATTTCTAAACTCTATAATTTAATTCATTTATTGTTATGACCTGGAGTGCCTCCTGAATATAATCTGCCGATTTAATTACTTACTTTAAGAAACTGTATTGTTCATTCTGATTTTGTTACTTACCTTAAGTTACCTAACTGTATTATTTACGATTTGTTAGAACTAGAGGTGCCTCATGAATATAATCTGCTGATTTAGTTATGTACATGTACTTAAATGTATTATTTACTTATTTATTAGAACAGAAGTGCCTCCTGAATGTAATCTGCTGATTTCATTACTTAACTAGCTATATATTATTCACTATTTCTTAGAACTATAGAAGTGCCTCTTGTAAATTATTAAATTTGGTTTTAGATCTGATCCCAACCATTTTATATTGACTTCTTCATTTCTGTTATGATGTATGGTGTACGAAATACCCAAGTTACCCAAGTGATGTGTAAGATATGACACATTGATTAAGTTAGCATTTTAGAAGTACTGGAATTATCAATCATTCTGTTACTAAGAATGATATTTTGAAATAAGCATATCATCCATTCTACTAGTACTACTGAAATCTGGAATTTTTTAACTGATGTTATGTTTCTAGATCATTCTAAAAAGTTGGTTATAACGTGCTCAGAATCTGTTTTATTCATTTATTTGAAAGATCAGAATTCAAGAAGCAAAGAACTTATATAAAAACATTTAGCAATTTTTAATTGTAACACTGGAGTATTTGTCAGTGCAAAGGACAAATAGGGAGAGAATTAATTTATGAGAAAAACTTCATTGATAAAGCTTTTTTCTTTCATCATTAGATTGCTGCAGTTTGGATTTTATGTAGGATAATTTTATATTAAGAAGTTGTTTTTTTAATCATGAACAAATGATTAATCTTATTTAAAGTTTTACATACTTTTGATAATATAAATAAGAATAAATTATTAATAGGTAGTCCCACTCATTTTTTTCTACTTGATATTGTACAAATGTTTTATGCTCAAAATGTGTGTTCTGATGAAATAAGGTTGTACAGAAAAAATTATGATGATAGCTATAGCATTATCTGCATAAAAAATCAAAACAGCATTGGCCAGACAATTTTTAAAAAGTAAATAACAATTTATATAGTCACTCCAAATGACCAGTAAAAGTAGCCATTGTTTGACAACAGGTTATTAGATCTAATTCATCAAAAGTGTGCAACCCAGTTAATTTACTTGCGAAACAAATAAGATCTAAACTTTATATCTCATTAATGAATAATATTAATAATAAAAAAACAGGAAAAAACGTGGCACATAAATTTACAAAGTGACTTTATTCATCATAAATTTATTCGCAAGCAAAAATCTAGAGATTGCATTTGTAGTCAAACAACTTACAGTTACAGCAAATGTATAACTACTGTAACAGTGTAAGTGAAATATATATAATAACTCTTCAAAGTTCAATGTAAATTACCGGTAGTTAAATAATATAGATTCATGTATATTATGACAATCATAAACCATTCATAAACTTGTTATTAAGATTATTTTCAAAATATACAAAAGAGCTTAATGCTGGTAAAAGAGAACCTATAAAAATAATCAGACAGACACATGTCTGATACATAATATGCAACTAAAAATAAAAATGCCTTTAAAACACTGGACTACCTATCCTTTTTATTTAAAAAATAAAACTGCCCTTAAAATAAAAATGCCTTTAAAAGCTGAACAGTTTAAAAGAAACAACAAATATTTTATTTATAGATACCATCGAAAGAATATGTGTGTTTATTTATATATGTGATGAAAATTACCATTAAAGGCCTTGTATGTGAATCTCTGCCTTCTAAAACTTCAATTTCTATCATTTTCTTGTGAAAAAATTTATATAGATCTGGAGAAATAGATAAAGTAACATTTGAAAAAAGCTTTTAACATTTTGATTTAAATTTTACCTAAAGTCAAAACAAACAAATTATTAGGCATCACATACTCTTTCTTTTCTCATGCCAATTTAGTATAAATTCGTAGTCAAAATCATGCAAGAGTATATAAAGTACCAATTTGCTGGTCAGTTTTGACCATATATGATTTAGGCAGGATTTCTGAGCATTTTTTCACTAACCACATGGGTGAATGCAGTGTAACAACATTCGTGAGAGCATCTAGCATTGTAGTTTTCCTTTTGCAGTGTTTGTTTTCTTGGCATTGTTTCTATCTCTATCAACATATTTTTACTAAAATGCCAAAGTTTTTAAACTTTTCATTAAGAATAACTGAAAGAGACAAATAAATATGCACTCACAGGCACATATACAATTTTTAAATGTGCAAAATTTTAAAACTTTTTTAAAATGCCTCCAAATACAATTTCTGCACTATATGCACTTTTGAGTAATCCTTAAACAAGTTTTTTTGGTGCTCTGATCTTTAGGGAGAAAAAATCTGAACATATGAATGGGTGAAGTTCAAAGAAAATTATGAGAATCTATGTTTCATTCTTCTGTTAATTCTTTTTAATCATAAATATAACAGTTATATATTGTTTTCATGGTAAAAGATATTCTGATATGTAATACAAAATCTTGCCAAATCTACTGAAGAGGCTATGAATAGTAATTACTAATCATAAAATATTAAAAGGTGACAAAAGAATGTTATTGTGACAAACAGTGATGCATATTCAGTATAAATGACATGCTCTGTACACTATTACAAAACACAGACATATACAAACACACTCACATATGTGCAGTGTGCACATAATTTTTCTACATTCTAAATAAAAGTCCAACAGCTATGCATTTCACTATGGTGCATATTTCTTCAATTCAACTTGCAAACAGATAGCATAATAAATAATTCAACATTCTACATAAAGGCACGCATCCCCATAATAAAATAATAATTATTTGAAATCATTTGCATTGCAATAAAAAATGTTTGATAAAACTCTCAAAAACAGCACAATATAAAGTGACGTTATTATACAACTTTTTTGTCATTTACATTCTCATTGTCATCCATTTTTTTCCCAGCACATTTTCTGGGAAACCAACCACGCACCCGTTGCTTAACTAAAGACAACAGAAGAAAATTATAAAAATCATTAAATCAGCATCATATCTTTATATTTATAGAAATATTGTAAATGAATAAATGAAAAACAAAGGTAAATACTTTTTTAATTTAAGGCTAAATAAAAGATATGCATATAAGAGGCAAAGAAAATCTAGCTAGAACTCAACATCAAAATGCACATGACTGATGAAAGTTTGTGTAGGAAATAATCATCATTTTGCTATTACTGTATTAGCAGCAATAATGAAAAATAATTATTTTATCCAATAAACCAGTATATATATATATTTTCTATTATACTAGTATGTATGCAAGGATTGCTGTTATTTCAATAAAATTTTAATGACTGCTAAATAAGCTACCAATTTCACTGAATGGAGGAACATTTGGTCCCAAGGTCCACCAATTATGGAGTAATGTATGTTTGAGTATAAGAGGATCAAACATAAAGAAAGATAAAAAGACAGGCAGATAGATAGTATCTGTTGTCAATAAAATGACTCAATTTAGAACAAAATGATTAACATTAAAAAAAAAGTGTGTAGTTATTTTTATTTTTTTTACAAGAAATAACTCCTTATTTATTACAACTTAATGTAATCGTATCAATTTTTCGTATCTGATCCATTTTCAACAGTTTATATATCTATTACAGGATGGATGGTGATAATTGGTGACTAAATTCTTTCCTGAAATTTTCATTAAATAATGGCATTATATAACATCATTAGTTGACACTTTGTTATTGTCAACACTTCAGTTAAAAGTTGCAATTATAAACAAAAGTAATGAAAATACATATATCATTATATATTGGTATAATGGTAATCATTCTTGTATTAACATAATAACAATAGCTAAGATGCATAGGATATTGTTATTGAATTGTTTTTGTAATTATATTTTATATATAGTGCTGTAAATGTCTGAAATATATTTACTGTGCTTTTCCTCTGGTGATAAGATCTTTGTACCATACAACCAGTGCCTGAAAATGTACATAATTTTTAAGTGTAAATATGTTAGATTAATAGACAGATCAAAACAATGAAGGTCAGTGTAAAGAATTCCCAATAAACACAAGCATTATTAATTTTAAAAAGCATAATTCAACTGAAAAATGTTTTATAAATATAAAATACCTCTCAAAAATTAAAATGTTAAAATTTCAGCTAAACAGTTATGGTAATGAAATTATCAGCAAATGATCATGAATGTTGCAGAGTAGCTGTAATTATATATTTCCAAAAATCAAAGATAAGGAAGGCAGGGAAAGAATGGATTAAGTAACTGATTATACAAAGGGATTTAAGGGCATAATATTATGAAGTTCAAGAAGAAATCAGTGGTCTGTCTTTCTTTATGGTATTTTTAAAAAAGAGAAATTAAAGTAGACAAAATATTTAGGTAACTATATAAGAATGTTGTATATTTTTCTGGCATTTACATATATACTCTAATATATTTAAGAATTTAAATACTGAAAATCAAAGCAACTAAAATAATCTACAAGTATACAGAAATCCTATGGCTTACTGCTTTTAACGTAGATTAAAAAATAAATCCTGCTTTAACTGACAGTTATCATGAAGTGAAACCCACCAAATTTGCTATTGTCTTAGCAATCAATCCATTACTTAAAAAAAATATATCTAAAAATAAAGGCATCTTATATATAAGTGGTGGGAGGAATTTTAAGAATGTATATGGGGAAACATTTTAAAGTAGATATAAGGACAGAATATAAAGTATGTGCTTAGGAAGAATTTTAAATAGGTATATTACTTTTAGCAATGAATTGTAGATGTGTGTGCACTCATCAGACAATCAAATTACATTTGTCCATCACAAGAACCTCATACACTAGCAGGATAAATGTAAATAAGATAGAAAGATTTTTAAAAGTTAACTTTGCCTTGAGATTTGGTGATACAAAGCAACATATATCTACCCAAGAATGTGTGCTCCCACAAGAGCAACCCAGTCTTGGGGAGGACATCTGCATATTATTCCTCAAATTGACCTTTACAACATTCTATTGTCCTGAATTTGCACTTTCAACAAAATGTGTTGTGCAACAATCAAAGAACACCATGAACATAAAATGTGTTGTGCAACAATCAAAGAACACCATGAACATAAAATGGGTTGTGCTACAATCAAAGAACACCATGAACATAAAATGTAAGAGGATGAGAGTCACAACATGCCCTAATACAGCCACACTGTCCACACAAAATGTAGAGTTGCAAATTCTGCACACAAGTACAACCAAATTTTTGACACAAGTACAATCATACTTTCTACACAAGAACAAAGAACAGTCACACTTTCCATACACAAGAACAAAGAACAGTCACACTTTCCACACACAAGAACAAAGAACAGTTGCACTTTTCTCACACAAGTACAGTCACACTTTTCACACACAAGAACAAAGAACAGCCATCTTTCCACACACTGTCACACTTTCCATGCACAAGAACAGAAAACAGTTGCATTTTCCACACACAATACAGTCACACTTTCCATGCACAAGAACAAAAACCTGTTGCACTTTCCACACACAGTACAATCACACTTTCATACATAAGAACACAGAACAGTCACACTTTCATACACAAGATCACAGAACAGTCACTTTTTACATATATGAACAGTCATACTTTCCACACACAAGAACAACTGCTCTTTCCACATATAACAGTCACGCTTTCCATGCACAAGTACAGCCACATGTGCCAGACAAAAGCACTGCCACACTGTCCATTCAAAAGTAGAATCATGCTTTCCACACACAAGTACATTCACACTTTTCACCCATATTTACTGTCACACTTTCCACACACAAGTACTGGCACACTTTTCACATGCAAGTACATTCATACTTTCCACTCACATGTAAATTCACATTTCCATGCACAAGTATTATCACACTTTTCATACAGAAGTGACTTCTAAACACTTTCAACAGATAAGTACATCCACACTTTCTACAAACATGTACAGCCACACCATACAAACGTACACTTACACTGTCCACATGCAAGTACAGCCACACTTCCACACTGACATACAATCAAACTGCCCACACACAAATACTTTCATACTTTCCATATATGCTTACAGTAATACAATATGCACATACAGCCACAATGTCCACACTAAGTATAACCAAACCACACACAAGTAAAAAAACACTTTCCACACATACATACAACCATGCCATGCACATTTACAGCAAAACCTGTCCACACACAAGTAAAGCCACATTTTCCACACACACATAGAGCCATACCATACATATATACAAACTGTCCACAGACACAGACAACAACAACTACATTGTCCACACTAAATACAACCAAACTGACCAATAAGTATAGTCACAGTGATGACACTAAGCAGAACCAAACTATCCACATACAAGTAAAGCCACACTTTCCACACACACACACAGCTATGCCATACATATGTACAGTCAAACTATCTACACACAAGTACAACCAAATTGTCCACACTAAGTACAGCCACACTTGTCCACACACACAAGTACAGTCATGCCATACACATGTATAGTCAAATTGTCCACAAGTAAAGCTACACTGTCCACACCACAAATGTAGCCACAGAGTCCACACATGTAAACCACAGTGTCCACACACAAGTACAGCCACAATGTCCACACAAGTACAGTGACAATGTCCAAAACAGTAACAGTATCCGCACTAAGTACAAACTGTCCACACACAACAAGTAAAGCCACACTTTCCACACTAAGTATCACCAAACTCAACACACAAGTACAGCCACAGTGTCCATGCACAAGTATAGCCACAGTGTCCACACACAAGTACAGTCAGACTATGCACACTAAGTACAATCAAACTGTCTACACACAGACACAGCCACACTATCCACTAAGTACAACCAAATTGTCCACACATAAGTATAGACACACTAAATACAACCAAACTCTCCATGCAAAAGTACAGCTACACTATCAACACTAAGTACAACCAAACTGCCCATGCAAAAGTACAGCCACACTATCCACACTAAATACAACCAAACTGTCCACACACAAATACACCACACTAGGTACAACCAAACTGTCCACACTTTCCATACACAAGTGTAGTCACAATATTCACACACTAAAGAAAATACTAAGCAAACATCTGCCACTTAAAATGAGAAACCTGCTCTTACTTAACAGCAGAACTGACTGACCAAGAACATTAGACAGACTCATAAGTAATTACAATGGAATGAAGAAATATCTAATATCCAATATCAAAACATAACTAAAGACACTATATAACATATATGTAGCAGAGGGAAAAAAAAAAAGAAAAGCACACGTTTTTGCATAAATTAATGTTGTGAGGCATAATTTATGCTCTAAAAGTGTCGACCTTCACTTATTTTTATTACAACAGGACACCTCAGAGATCATGGTTTGGACCTGTAAGAGAAGACAGGCTAACCCTGTGAAAATGAACACCTAGACATATAATGGGAGAAAAAAACAAGATCTTGTCTAAATTTTGAGTTCACAAGCCACCTTATGGTTGGAAACAACATACAGGTCTAGTAAATATGTCTACAGGTCACTTACTTTTCCCATCGGGTAACAAGCACTTTATCACCAGGTTTAAGAATAATCCGTGGCTCATCAGTGCAAGGAATGCAGAATGTGACCTTGGCACCTTTTGTACATGGAAAGAGACAACCAGAATACTCTTCCACAATCAGGTACTGCACCGTTTGTTTTCTCTTTTCAGTTTTCTGCCTTATCTGCTCCAACTGAAATTAAAGAATTTAAATTTTTCATTTAACATAAATGAAACATAAATTATAAATTTCAAGAAACAGAAAGTGCAGAAAATACTATAAGTTCTACTCTATAAAATAACATTTAGAAAATGGCAAAATGATAAGGCAATGTGCAAACAAAAAATAATTTCCAAATGTCAACTCAAGATTAAAACATAATGCAAAACAAATGTACTTGGAGCAATAATTGCAGTCTAAGCCAGAGTCTGGGTGCAAATGTTCATAAATAATGTCAAATCAAGTTCTGGGTTAACCTGTTCTCTGTTCGAGTACCATATAGAGGTTCCCTTGCATTCACGCTTAATTTTGGTCTAATGAGCCAACGAGTCTGAATATGTTTGCTTTAGCAGGCAATCTGTATCAACTTCTACGATTGGATAGTTGTTTTTTTGTCTGCTTGTGTGATGGAGAATAGATGAATCCGGGGGGCACCCATTGTGTTTTACCAGCAAGGAAATCCTGCAAGTCATGGGGCTTCGAATGTATTGACAATCTATGTCAGTCCTACAGCCAAACTTGAAACAGATGATTGTTCTGTTTTATATAAACAGAAGTATTCAGTAGTATTATTTAGAAATTGAATTAGAAAATTAATAATTACCAGCCCTTACATTGATAAGAGATGTGACCCCTATTTGCAGAAACTAACTGGTCATTTCAAAGTGGCGGGTTTGGTATGTAGTGACCCACATGCAACACCACATGCTTTTGTTGTAAATAATGGAATACAAATCTAATTTGGAGAAATTATGCAACACATACAAATATGTATCCTGCTGCATTACTGGTACAACTCTAAATTCATGAAAACCTCGTGTCCAGTTCTACTCAGGTAGGCGAATTTTACCAATTTATTTTCTATATCAATATATTGGAAACTTAGTATTGATAATTATATTTCTGATAGTAAATTTTACATTCATCTTTTTTCCTAAAGTCAGGTCTGATCGTACAGTTCATCTGCTTCTGTTTACATTTTTCAGACAAGAGCATGCCTAGAGTTTGCAACCAAAACCATAAAATTAGATTGATTAGATATTTAGAAAATAGTAATTTTAAATTTATTAGTGTGTTTGACATCTGTAACACTACTTTTTCAAAATCCAATTACAGCCGCTATTCATTTTTTTGGGGGGGGTCGGCAAGATAACCTGACATCCAACCGGTTAAATATTCAGCTAAACAAATTACAGTCATCTCAAATATACACATTTAACAAGTAATCATTTCACAAATATTCTGTTCCACAGTTAACAGTACAGCATATAGCAATATAAATAACACTAGAAATCTTCCATTCAACCTCAACAGCAAACATTGCTTCTGATTTATAGGGATATAATTTAAATATCATGACCATGCATGTCTAGCCACAAGGCTGTGGTGTAATTTAGCTAATGTAGAAAGAGACGCTGCAATTATCTAGTTCTCTATTCATAACTCTGCCAACAACAAAAGGCAATGAATTCTTTGCTACTATAATTATATCAGTTCAAAAATTCTCCCTGTAAACTACACACTAAACATTCTTAGTGAACGTTAGTGGTTACTTATTTGTTATCCCACTTGGAAAGAATAATAGCTAATTCTCACCTCGAGAGACTTTTACAGCTACTTTACATACTTTAATAAGTAGTGACTACTACTATATTAAAAACAAAACACAATCACTGCTCACATGGAACATTAACATAAATATGCTGATAAACACACTGACTGTCAGTTGTTTGTTGGGTAGTAGCAGAATTTGGGCCAGTTCAAATGGAATATCAACCAGAGTCCTAAAGTCCCTGAATCAAGCTCTACAGATAGGTACACCTACAGGAATATCTAGCAAAGTTCATACTGGAAAAATAACTGTCACGAATACTGGTTTCTCTCTCTCTTGGTTCTGAGTATGAGAGACTATTTAGCAATGTGACACAAATTTCACAAGGAAAATGTGGGTTTATGTACGTTTAACCTGGAGATTAAAGATTATGTGTTTGCAAACATAGAAGTTCTCTCGTGATTAGGAATTTGAGTGGCTGGACCAATACCTTCAATCTCATACTGTGGCAGTTCTGTGCACTCGATGAGGTCTTCCCTGGTTGCCACCTTTTGTCAGTGCAAGACAGAGGTGATTTTGGTCACAAGCTTGCTGCTTGATTTCTAGCTTACTCACCTCAGGGTAGTTACTATTGAATTAAAGACAGAAGTTGCTCTGGAGTTTAACAAGATCCCAACCTTGATGCCTAGTTTTACAACTAGTGACATGATGTGTGGAGCAATCAAAATTACTAATCTGAATTGCTGATTAAGATGCTCTTGACTGTGAGGAGCATTAGATACAGAATAGTAATCTTCCTCAAACTGGCTACTACCTCAAAGCACACTCGCAGCTTTTAAACAAGGTTTAAATAAAAAATACAAAATTGGACTATTTCACTAACACAAGTAGCTTATTAAAGCTTCAAGAACAAGAAAACAAGAATTATCTTTATTAAACTACAAATAACAAATTAACAAAACTACAAATATTGGTGAGTAACAATAATGATAAAATATTAATAAAATGATATTAACTAATTAATTTAATGATGACAATAATTTTAATTAATACAGAATGCAAATATTAAACAAGAAGAAAACAATTGCAAACTTACTGTTAAAGTGTACTGGCTGCAACCTTCAAGGACTGACCAGATAAATCCATCAGAACGTGGTTTTCCAGTCCATGTAAACACTTCTTGCATATTACGATAATGCCCCAGATTGTATGGATAGACAAAAGGACCCTCTTCTTTTGTGCGTTCTCTGTCATTAGCCTAAACATAGAGACAAATGGAAATGTTGATATACAGCAGACAGACCCAACTGCTTCCAAGGATGAAAGATTTTTTGTCATTGGTGTGATTTTTGAACTGATAAAAAAAATGAGAGAAATGGAGACAGACAGACATAGAGATAATATAGTCACAGATAGTTAGACAGTGAGACAGTAGAAAACACTAAGACAGATAATACATATACAAAAAGAATAGATACTAGTCAGGTAAAAAGGTCTGAAATGCAACTTTGGAAAATCTAAAATCTCAAGTGAAAATTCTTAATAGCATTCTTAACAGATATTTATAAGGAAAATATTTAGTTAACAATTATTATAATGTCAAAGATTTGTTTAAAAAATTACCTTATCGACTATCCAAGACTCAATTAAAGTCTCATTTTTTAAAATGCTCCTCATCTGAAAAGAAAAGCAAATGTGAAGGAATATATAAATAATAGTAATATACTAATATTGTAATAAGGTAAATACACTGTGACTGAATATATATCTATTAGAAAGGTATATAAATATGTTCAGATTCCATTAGAAAAAAGAGGATGAGCATTTCATCCAGCCTGGCTTTGAAGTTATGTGGCCTGTCAGTTGAAAGTAAAACTTTTCCTGGCATCACATCAATAAACATTTTAAAATTAAATAACGAAAAGGGATAAAACCTAGATACACAAGGGGTACAGGAAGCCTAGTACAAAAAACACGTTTAAAGTATTTAATCAAGCCACTCCAAGATACTAACGAGACCTAGCGGGGATGGCCTGTTAGATTTAATGTATCTTTATCCCGGTAACCTGAACTGGGCCAGCGGTCCTGATAACAGGAGAACTGCTGTCCGTCTGTCCAAGACAATTGATCGTAAATAAACAGAGGGATGGAAAGGGGGAAAGTACTGGCCTAAGAAAGCCAGAAACAATGCTAGGGCACAGGAAATAGTTGAAGATGAAAGTGTCATTTGTCATCATTATCTAGCATAGGCAGGGAAATGGGTGGTCTTAAGGAAACAAATTACAGAATGGGAAAACCTTTATATACCCAGATCTAATGAGTCTTCCTTACCTAGCTTAGAACAAACCTTGCTCTGGAAGGAAGAGATGAGTCCCAGAATTTTGGTCTGGTATTTTGAAGGAAAAATTAGCGGATATAAAGTCTAGAAAGACTCCACTGAGTACAATATTCTAAGGAAGGATTTATTGTACTCCAACCAGATTACCTTTGATTCTTGGGGTTTGAAGAACGTGGGTGTGACTGATTTTTAATCCTAGTTAAATTTTTGTGTAACAATAATAGAATATTTTGAGAGTTATTTATGTATCTGTAATTCATATCTTCCTTTCAGCTTAGTGACAATATGCTCAGGGGAATTAATAGCCATTTGACACTTGAATACTTTAAATTCTAGTCAGCAGTCTTTTACACTGCATTATTAAATTGCAGAATCACCAGATCACCAGGTCACTCGACTACCTGATCAACTATATCAGGGCACCTAAGTCGGCAACGGTCAACTGAAACTGCCGTGTGTGAAGCAAAAAGGTGCGGAGCTAGCTAGCGCTGATCAGCTAAGGGCTGCTTCCATGAAGATTTGTGTGTTGGATGCTGTGAGGCAGCATTGTGTTGAACCTTTGCCTTGGAGCTTTTAAGCTAAGTATTCGAACCAAGACACTGAAAACAAGTGAATATATATTAATTAAATTTACAGAATTGTGATTCGTACAGAAAAGGAAAAGGTATTAGGAAAAGGAAAGTAACATTGAAAGTAACTTTTGGGCAAGAACAAGTTATGTTCTTAGGGGAGGCTAATTAATTCCCTGAATCAGATTTGAACAAATCATCTTTGTAACCTGTCATTAGAAACATTTTAATAATTTTTCTTTCTCTTCTTTTTTTCTTTGATTGTTATATAAAGCTTCTTGTTAAATTTTCATTAGTGTTGTGTCAATTTCACTATCATTTTCATCTAATATGATTTTATAAGCATCATCATGTCTGTCTAATGTCTGTCCTGAGCCTGTCTTTGTCTTATCTGTCTGTCTATCTTATCTGTGAGGAATTGTTTCCTCTTGGGGCTCATACGAGTTACCGGAAGTGACGTCTTCAATTGTTGTCCCGTCATAGATATTCGTATTTATGGGAGGTGCCAACATGGTCCTAAAATGAATTATAGTGCTAGTGAGTAAGAAGACCTCTCTTTGTCTAGGTTTTATCTGAGAAATAAATATAATATAGACTCTGATCCCTCTGTAAAGTCTGGTAGCAGTTATCAATCCACGACAACTTTCTTCTCTTCATTATGAGGTTTAATCCTTATCATTTTTTACTGGTATTTGTATGCCTTTGCACGCACAAACACATTATTCAATTTTTTGCAGGAAACATAGACTCATTATTCATTTTTTTGCAGGAAAGGCTCACCTCTTATTTGTTATTCTCCTTGTGTGTACTTTTCTGATTGAATTAAAACAAGAAGAATATTTATAAGTTAAGTTCTTAATACTTACCATACAAATAGGCATCCCAGCCTTTCCAATTTTTTTTCAGCATATGCCTCATTTTTAAGGGACATCACTCTCCCTAAGAGATAAGTTACTGGGCAAGTTCTTTAAAAATTATCTTCCCTGGAAGTGTATATTGGTTTTCTTATAGGTTATCATTTATGTGAACTTATAATTATATAACTAATTGTCACATGTCCGGTCTACGTTTAATGACCCTGTCCTATTTTAGGCTCCAGTTATCAATATTGGTTTATTAAATAATTTCTAACAATAATTAACTTAATTTATGATTACAATTAAATGTAATAAACTACAAAGAATTATAATTATGTTTTGTAGATTATTATTGAGACCAATGTTAATTAAAAGTAATTAGAAGTGGCGGAACTCTATTTTCATTCATCATGTTAATATGAAAGACTTTGTCTAGGGGCTTAGTTTGAATACTCCTGAGGTGATATTTTAATTTTTAGAAAAGGAAAGGAAACAAAAGATACAAAACTGTATTATTACTGCATTTTATTTGAAGCTGGACAATGTAATGAAAAACTGACACTCGTCCAACATTAGTGTATCAATTACTGAACTGGATGAAACAAGAAATTGGTTAGGTTTTAAAACTAATATCCTGGGATTAGTGTAGTATAGCTGCATTTCAAAATTTAATTTCATAACTTAATCTTTTTTTATATAAATACTCTTATTATTTTTTCATGCATCTTTGTGGCAATTCCTTATCACCTTCACTTTATGTAAAATTCAGAGGGTTGTTTCATAAAGCAAGACTCCAACAGATGTGGACTTCAAGGCACTGATGAAAAAAGACTAATGCCTACTGTCATTTTCTGGACTACAGAAACTGGGTCAAGTTCAGCATTTTTGCATAATAGAGGAAAACACTGAAAAAGAGAACTGGAAGTATACAGTATTACTGATTACTGTCTATTAAAAAGCTGGTAAATCTAAGACTGTGAAGATACGATAAATTTGTGTTCATCACTCATGTGTCATTAATTTTATAGGGAAATAATAAATAAATAAAATTACAAACAAGGTAAAAATATTATTTGTGTTAAATGTAGAATAAATTGTATGCCTAAAGCAAATTTGATATTAAGTGAATATAAAACATCATGCCTACAGCAAGAATGACATGTAATAAATATATTAAATTATTAAACAGTTTAATGACTTAGAATATTATGCTTACTTCAACATTTTACTTGTACCTGCATTCCATTTTAGATTAATACTTACTGCCAATGGTGACATCGTATGTATATATAATTATTAAACACAACCACTATAATGCCATAAGAATATCAAAGTCTTTCCTCTTACCTGTAAATAGAATAGTATGCCTACTGCAGAGATGCAACCTATTGCCAGTCCAATGCTGAACATGGTCATCACAAACTCAGCACTCGTTAAGTACACTACAGTCTCTCCCCTCTGCCTGTTGTAAATATAATAATGCTGCAAGAGAAGCAAAAGTGTCGTAACATAACAAAAATAAAATATCAGATCTGTCCATTTTACAATAATGAACAAAAGAAAAAATAAAATGTGTGTGACTAGAAAAAAGTAAAATTCTTTTTCATATTACAAACAATAACACTTTAAGAGCAAACATAACTTACAAAATTAATGGCTTTGTATATAGTTGGGATAAATATACAAAGAGCATGAATGCAGCCACAGGATGTGAAGAACAGGAAGAAAACAAAATTGCCCTGATTAAAGTGTCCACAACAAGTGTTTATCCATGAGCAATGGTGATCCATCTTCATTACACATCTAAAATTAATGAGTACATAGATATTTTTTTATAGCCATTGAAATCCCTGCCTCTAATTAAATGAATAGATTGTTGATCAACATATTTATAGTTTAAAATGATCAAGTGAAATCACCAAAAAGATTGATACATGTATAACCGAAATACTCCATCTTTATTAAGGTCTTGCTCTCAAAGTCAATATGTAATTGCAGGAGTCAAATAAGTTATGTATAATTATATATGGATTGCAATGTGCACATTTGTATAATTAGAACTATTTGCACTTTCCACAATGCACTACTAAACTTACATTCCCTATAAATTACTGGGAATAACACTTTGTTAATGAAGTGCAAACTGTTAATGAATAAGAATTTCTGTCTGACATCTCTTTTGTCTGATTTCACCTAGCCCTATTCTTTTCAAGAATATAATTAATATAACAGTATAAACAGTATTTACCAGACTGAATCATTCTCACTTTATGTATTATTTTTTCTTGTTCATTTTCAAATCAGTGTATGATGTCAACATACATTGCTTATTAAAAAAAAAAGCTTCTACCCATGTGACCTCATTGTGCCATGTGCAAATCACAAAGTGAAAGCAAGATTTCAAAGCAATTCTGAGGCAAGCAAGCAATGTTAACTGTTCAGTCCAACTGATTTTTCTTCAATTCAGTGAAAGAATCATTTTATGGGTTTGAGATGCAGGCAGATCATGAATTGAATGCAGATGATAGTCAGATTGAAAGTGATATTGTGTTCTTAATACAATAGTGATATAGTGATAACAGCAAGTAGACTCTGACAATGAAGTTGATCCAGACCCACTAATTCATACTGACAGTGAATGGGGTATGCTGTCATGAAACCTTAGAAGGCCTCAAAACACGTTTTCGTAAGTCATGAAACCTGAAAAGGCTTCTTGCTTGCTCGCTCAGTGTAAGCTATGGTATATTTAAAAAAATAACCAATCAGAGTGAAAGAGAAAGATATGTTTGGCTTCAGCAGCCAATCTGCTCTAAATTTTAACATTGGATAACTATTATTAGAAAGGTCATTGAAAGGGCAGAAATTTCCCACCACCACATCTGCTTTTCAATTTTTTAGTTTGCTCACCCATTAATTTATGCTGAGTGACAAAACAACTTTCCAGGATGAATGCTTAGCATAACTATGTGACATGACAGGCAAGAGGTTAAACACAGCATACCATATATGTCGTACAATTTGAATATAAACTAGTGTATATGTCATACTCTCAACATAAAATGACATCTCTGTCACTCTTGAAATTAACGTCATATTTGTCACTTTTTTAAGCATAAAATGTCATACCTATTAAACTCTTTAAATATACATGTAACATGATCTACCTGTTATGCTCTAACACAAAGTGTTGTATATATCACATCTTTAAACATAAAATGACATACCTGTCACATTTTCTACAGTGGTGAGATCGTGGTGCCTTGTAGCCTTTGCAAAAATCACAATACTGCAAGTATTTTGCATCACAATTTGTCTGAAAAATTAGAAGAAATTCCTTGTGGTTATGGCAAAAGTGAATGTAACTGAAGAGAACTAATAAACTGTGTCAATTTGTCACAGAGGAAGGGAGATAATTCATCAAAATTTATTCTGTTAATTAATAATTATTCCTTTTATACTGGTCACAGAGTGCAATAACTATTTATGTCATGTTGTGAAAGGACTGTCTACAGCATGCACATGCATGCTTGTCTGTGCATGCTTATGTGTTTGTTTGTAGAATTTATTGAAGTGCAAATTGTGAAACTATATTTCTTTTATTTTTAAATAATACATAGCATATGGTAGTGTTAGTAATGCACCAGTCAAACTGTGTAGTGTGCCCAGACCAAACAATGGAAACCTTTGTGTTGGCAAACTCTTTATTCTCAGCATGCTTTTCTCATGCTGCTTGTGTAGAGAATACAGGAGTTTCTAGAGGGTTTGAGAAACCCAGTGTATTAGCAATGAACAGGAAATTTTATGAAAGAGCCCCTGACAACTACAGTGACCAAAGGAATTATTTTTCCACTGTATGGACTCTAAATGTCAGCTTAGAACATTTCTCAGAAATTTCTGAGCAAGTGAAAAATTGATAGATTTAGACTTTATTGTGTTTCAATAAAATATAATCATTTATGAGCCGTCCACAGTGCGTGACAGATAGTCAACCGACATTTGTCCACGTACTTCAACTAAATCTGACCTATACTACGAACACGCAATCATTAGTGACTATGTGCATTCTTTTACTGGATTAATATCAGTGACAAAGTGTGTTTGTTTTTTCATTTAACAGGCCGGCAACAAGTATATTTGTTCCCTCGCTCTTCATCATATAACATGTGAGTAACATTATTAGATTCAGGTGCATTTAGTACTTAGGATTTAGCATTAACTAGAATTTGATTAATAAACATTTTATTCTTAGTGAAGAATTATCAGAATATCTATTGAACATTTTGATCATGCAGGGTCTATAACCCTAGAATATTTATCTTTGTATGTATTTTTCTTGTACGGCGTGATTGCCGCCTAGGACGTTAACTCTATTATTCATTTTTATTTTTATTTTATTTATTTCATCATTCATTGCTCTTTTTTTCCCGCCCCATGTATGTGAGTGTGGATGGTCTAGGATGATTGATTAACAACCGTGTGCAAGGAGACCCCATTTTGCAATAAATGCATAATTAGAAATTTTAAAACTGAAGTTGACTGTCTTTGGTTTTGAAAGTGAGTGAGCACGGTCATTTTTTCGTTGTTCTGTCCATTTTACATTTCAAATCTCCACATACACTTGCACATACACACATGCCAGCCTACTTATAACCCTGCATACAAAATAAAAAAACTTCACCCAAGTAAACATCTTGGTTACGTTTTGTATGTGGGCACTTGTCATAACACCTACAAGGGGCCCTGTGAGTCACTGGCTAGCCATTATCTCCCCTTTTGACCAGAGAGCAGGCGGATGGCAGTGACAAAATTATTCAAAACACAAATTCTCTAATTACAATTTAATTTGGTTTGAAAACATGTTTCAACATATCTGATTAAGTAGCTGTTATCTAATGTAGCAGTTGTTGTTTTTTAAACAGAGGAATAATTGAGACTGATTGCTGCTTCTGAAGTCTGTTGTTTAAACTAACTAAAAGTTTCACCACCCTGGGCTCTATTAGGAGTAATAACTTTTCTAGTAGTCAGAATTATTTTTAGAAACTCTCAATATAAATTCCAACTCTAGTAATAGAATTCACACTGTATGCAGCTACACTGCAAATGTTTAAAACATATTTCTGAGAGCATCTAAACAATGTTCTGATTAAATGGGTCTAAAATGTATAATAAACTGCAGCTGTGTTGGTACTATTATCTGTAATGTTGTGTATACACTAACTGTCATTACTGCTGTGTGTAAAGTTTTACTCATGCAGATGTGTTGCTTGGTGTGGGATTTTTTTGTACATACTTTCTATTACCAGTAATATAAATTACCTCATGAAATTAAAAGTGTAAAAATATAATTAAAACAAAACATTTGTCGCCAGTCCCCTTCTCTCCGAAGAAAGGAGAGTGGTGGCTAGTCGATGCCACATAGGGCTTGCACAGATATTATTACAAATCCACACACAGAATACCAAGATGGTTGTTTGGCTCAAATTTTATTCTGCATGTAGGTTACGTATTGCTGGCATGTTTGCATGTGTGATTGCATACAGGTAAGGGTGAAGTGTAGACGGCACAGATGACACAACATGTAACAACGACCACAACCACTCTTTCAAAATCATAGACAGGAAAAGTCTCAATGTCAAAGTATAATTTCAAATTTATTGATCTATGGGTTTCATCTCACACGTTGATTAGTCAGCCATCCACAACTCACACCCGTGGGGTAGGGGGAAAGAAAAAAAAGAAAGAATGATGAATGATGAAATAAAATAAAAGAAATACAAAATTCAAGATTCTTCATGCAATACTATTTCTAAATAGGGCCAAGCAGTTTTCAACATAAAATACCAGTCATTATTTAAAAGTTCTGGAGCCACTACTCCTATATCAAAATTCAATAGTTCAACAGTAAACAATGTCATTCGACTTGCAAGTTCTCTTCAATCAATCCCATCAATATTTTCTTATACTAATCTTAAAATGACTTTTCACTGTTCAATGTAGATTTAAATTTAAGGTTTAATTTTAATTTAAGGTTTAATTCTTAATTAAGGTTCTAAACTTTAGTTTTAAGTTTTAGGTTTATGTGCTCTGAGATTCCTACACTAATTAGTATTTTTCTACTCACATTGTTATTGTCATTTTCTCCTTGTGCTGGGGGGTTTGAAGATACACAAAACACTGTCGCCGTCTCGATACTGGTTCGCTTCCTGGAACCCAAGTACAGCCATCCCTGCTGCTACTGTTTCACCTCCTCATTACGTGTATTGTTAGGCCTATTTCTCAATTCTCACTTTTTCTTTACTTCTTGTTTCGTTTCTCATCTCTTTTCTTCTCATTAACATTTCTCATTTCTTCTCTTCTCATGTTTCTCATTTCTTCTCTTCTCATTACTTAAAGGTCAACCTTGACGTTTCTGCTCTGCAATATCTCCCAGCTCTGCGACATTAAACATCCATCAGAAATTCATCTCTGCATGGAAAATAATCGATCGCCTGCGGTCTTTGAAGAACCCGAGGTGACTGTCCGTACGACTGGTCCACCTTGATCTGTGACGGCCCTGACGATACACCTTCAAAATACAGCCGGGTAGATGTCTGGCACTCTATTGCAGTGCAAGAGTTCTCTAGCTAATTGCCTCCCAGCTCATAGAGTCCTTGGTACAAAAAAGCAGGAAGAAACTTAGAGGGTCTTCTTACCCCTCTACCAAACACTACATTCCTGGTGTCTTTCTCATTCGTTTCTGTACTGTCTCTGTCATCCCCTTTTATACGCAAAGTCCTTGTACATCATTTTCACTGAGCTGGTTAGAACACCTCCAGCACACAGTACCCCCATCCAGCACTGCACGTATGTGATGACGAATATCCTGACAGTCCACTTCCATTTAGTGCCAAGTATAAAATTCCAAGTCTGACACCTTTGATTGACATAATCAATTTAAACTACCTAGCTCAGAGCACACAGACTGATCTCAGAGCTTCCCTTACTTTTATTTTATTTTTAAAACGACGTAGTCGCTATGGTGACTCATCGCCACCTGGCCAGAGTACACTAGCCATAGCAAGGGTTGTACACATAAACTAACACATTTAACTATAGTAATATAAATCTTAAATTTCCAATTACTCAAAATTCTATTTCAACAAGTAATTTCACAATAACAATATTAACTGTACACAACCAAACTTTTAATTTTTATAGTGGTGATTCTTAAAAATAAATTACATTTCAAAACTCAGAGCCTGCCTTTTCACAGACAAAATTAGCATCTCAGTGGCCTATCACGTATTCCCGTACACTGACAGATTTATGGTCTAGTGTCGCTGGCCACAGAGGGGTAAACGTGCAGTCCTTGAAAGTTAATTACGCCCCTCCATTCCCAGGCACGGAACTACCTCGTTTCCACATTAGGTTTCACATTGTTGACAAAAATGGTCATTTTGGCACCTTTCTATGTTTAAATTAATTTGGCTGTTTCGTTAATCGTTTAGAGTGTGATGACACTTAGAGAGAGAAAAAAATTTTAATAATATTTCCTCATATACGTGACACCATCTAAAGTTGATTTTTATATATAGGAAACCTAGAATAACATAAATATCTTTAAAGATCAAAATAACATAATATATTTTTTTGGTTTCAAACTAACTCATTATAACTAATATTTATGATTGTCATTTCTCTGAAACAATGAAAAGGTCTAGGTGATGAACAACTGAGATGCCAGTCACAATAATCTTATGTGCAGAAGTGAGAGATGAAAAAATGACTAACAGCATATGTCATTGCAACTAGGGTTGAGCTGTGGGCTGGGGAGAGGGGGAGGTGGGGTGGATATGAATTTCTTGGGACAGAGCTCTGCCTATGCATTCTTTTCAGACTAACATTATTAACAGCTATCACTAGGTGATTATGAGCCATCATGCCTGCTCTTACTTTGGTAAGGGAATTTTCATTTCTGATGTGAAACCAAAGTCAATTTGAATGTCAAGTAGTCTACAAGTAGACAAATTTAAAAATCCCATAGAATAAACAAAATCAATGGAAAATTTTATTGATGACAGTGTCTCAATGAATACAATATAACAATGATGAGATTCAATTTAAATTTTGAGAGAAAAACTAAAAAGAAACCAAACCAAGTACAATATCAAGAGATGGAAAAACAATTGATTAACACGAAAATATAAGAATAAAGTTGACCTATACAAAGGAACATCAAATGCAATATTCTACTGGTCAATGTTCTACACACAAAATTGTTAGCAACAATTATGAATAATAAAATATTCATGCTCCCAAAATAAATATAATATAATCAATAATTTATTTTAATTTAATTTCTAAATTTTAATTTAAAATTCTATGCACAAAATTTATCAATTCCATCTGTTCAACTTGTCTATAAAATAATAAATATAAATACTTCTTTTGATATCAACTTTTAATTAGAGTATTAAAAATAGTATGGCAATACATTCTGTAAATATGTAAGAAATGTTAGGACTTAACATTTAAATAAATAACTCTCTTAATTACATAAGAATGCTTTCATCCAACAAAAGATAATTCTGCATGTAATCCCTTAACTTACTGGCTTCCAGCCCAAAGGGACATATCCTGGTCCCTTAAACATAGCCATGAAATAGTTGTAAAGAGTCAACACCACCCAGGAAAGGAAGATGACAAAATTGAGAAAGCCACCAATACTCTGTAAAGGAGGCCACCTCATAGCGGCACATCTGATTGCAAAAATCGCATTTGTGAAGATTGCAGACAGAGCTACAAGTGACCTCCAATGAACAATCTGCCGCCATGTTCCCACCACTTTAAATCCCATTATGTTGTGTTGTCTACAAGTAATAAAAAGAAATATTTAAAATTTAAAGTTAATATAGCAAATGACATTATTTATAAGAAATATGTATCATGTACACTGATATGATTACTATGTTAGTTGTTACTAATATGATAATAATATTAATATAGTATTAAGTATTTCACAATTTATTGTTGTATTTTTACATAAATGCAATCTGTGGACACATTATTACAAATAGAACTAATATACTAATAAATCATTGTGCTTTGAATGCTTCAAATTAAGGTCTCTAAGTGTTTGTCAAATCTAAAAAGAGATTTGTTAACAGAATGTATCTAATAATCTATTGATGAATTCTGTCAAATTAATTTTTCTGTCATTTTCATCCAAACGAAGCTAATTTTATCCTTACTTTTAAAAAAATATTCCATCAAAATCTTTCTCAAATCTCATTAAAATACAAAGAGCAAAGAAATAACATTTGGAATCTACAATTTTTAAAATTTTCACTAATATCTGCAGCACTCAGAATTTATTTAATACATTTTTAAAATGTGTAAAATAAATAATTAAAAGACTGATTCTAACGAATAAATCATATCAACAAACAATATGCATTTACTAAAAATTGATGATTTATTATTAGTATATAATTACCCATCAAGGTAAAGAAATTAATACTAATTTAAAAATAAAAATTGTTGCTAAACTGCAGATAGCACTACCAGTACTTATCTTTTATTCACAGAATTTTTTCAAAAATATAATTATTTAATAAGAATATGTTTTTTTTCTCACAGTGAAAAAAATACATAATTGAAAGTTCATGTATTGGTGATATGGTAAGCAACAGTATGCTCAATGATTTCATTTCATTATTGAATATTAACAATGAAGCACTCTACCTCACAGCCTGTATTTTTATAATCTCAGCACCACAAACCCTTTGTGTAGTAAGTATTCAACATAAATAAAGTTTGCCCTCTAATTATTCAGGCAAATAGAAAATCTTTATGATATAATAAAATTTTTAGGACATAGACAAAGTAAAAGAATAAAATATAAATGCATAATTGATGTATCTATTTATTTTAATAAAATTTATAATGGAGAAATAATTAACAGGACTGAACACCAAAGAATGAGAAGAACTACTAATATAGCCCATTTCAGAAAACTTGATGCGCTGATAGTGATACCCACTAAACTCGTCTGCACATGAACCATTTGACATTATATGTTTAGCTTTGATAACTTGTTTTTAAAGGAATTTAAATATTTATACTAGTTTATGCATTCAGCTGATTTTTAAATACTCCTATCAGTATGACTGTTTGAGCACACTGTAAATGCTCAGATTCCAAGTCTGCAAACTGTAAATATAATTGATCTCCAGTCATTCATTCAAAGAAAATCAAAATGCTTGATAGCATAATACTAAAGTAATTGACACTATATAGGTTAATACAACTACAAGCAAAACTAAGACTTATGCAGCACACAGCCAAATATGTGGGACTCTGTTTCGGCTCCTGGTTTGAACATTTTGAATTATCCTAGTATAGTGCGTCAAAGTTAATATTTTTCCTAATACTATAAATAGGGCCTAAATAAGAGGTGTAATTTATCAGTTCACACTTCAATTAATATTTTTTGCGGGAAATAGGCCTAAAAATTATTATATTTACTAGTTTGTAAGAATAGCACATTAATGTTTACACCATTAACAGTGAAAGTATTTTGATAATTTGGTTCAGTTCTTTTTATTATTATTATTATTATGCTCAGGAATGGCTGATCAGACTGTCGATCGTTGTTGATAAGAATCGACACGACAGTAAACCAAGATTCACTCTAGTCACAGAATTTTTCAAGACTTGCTATACAATTTAAAATGTATGGTTGATACTTATATTAGTTTCATAATATCAAAACGCGGTAAGACTAAGAGTACTGAAATGAGCTTGAAAAACAACGGCAGATTTTTTTTAATTATTTAGTAAATCTAAAAGTACACTATACTTATACTATAGTATACCACAAGCACATCAATATGAAAAGAGGAAATCGCAGAAACTGAAATTTATCCCGTGCTTTAAAGAACCATACATTAACTTTAAATGACTATTTAAAAACCCTCACAAATTATTTAGTAAATTAGATTTCTGTTATAATCTTCCATCCTTAACAGTTCCAAGAACTGTTAGTGTTTCAAAGCAGCAGCGGTGTTACATTTGGTTAGAGTAATGTCCCATGGTCTTAGTAACATCAGTATTTTACATATATTGGAGTAGCGTCCCATACTAACTGGGACTGGATTTTCATAAACATTATAATTAGACATGTTAAATAATACTAATCAGTGGCATTAAGGTTATTCATTTTATTGTAAACGTTTATTTAGTTTTTAAATATTTTTTCTAGTAATCTTTACTAATGTCCAATCTCAGATATATATTTACTGTGCTTTGTAATTTTGGTTTACAAGAAATTTCTTTGACGGTGGAGTACTATCACTCAGTGAGGAACAGTCATATAGCATAAAAATAATGAATATTGGCGTTCGCAGTTTATACTTAAAAATTATGTTACTGTTGTGGTTGTATTTTTTAAAATGGTGGCTTAATGTGTATAATTTTAAGTAAGTGTATTACTATTATGTAAATTTGGAGAGGGTTTTTTTAAAAAAATAATAATGTTTAAGATTTAATTACTTTTCACCTTCTACAGTTCTAGGACAATAGTAATTTTATGAAAGTTTAGTCTGGCCGTATTTTTCTTCTAACAAAATAAAATTACGTAGATAACTCATTAACTGTTTGCTTTTTTTTTCTTTTTCTTCTACTATGTAGTATAACGTTTAGTATTTAGTAATTTACTAATTGGATGTGTAGACCCATTTTATGATTTATCTGTTCATATCTTTACTACTTGTAATTTTATTACAGACAATCATTTTAACTACCACTTATAAGAGAACTCTTTCTCGAACAAGTTGGTGCACACTTATTATGTGTCATGGCCAATACTGTAATGGTTCAGCTTTTTGCTCAATCACACTTGCAACAGCAAGAGGTTCCCAGAGCAAATACGAGCAGCAGTAAGTAGTTTTTGTTTCGAATATTTTGAAATATTTAATGTTTACTTATTTCAGATTATATAAGAGGGATTGTTTTTGTTTTTGTTTTTGTTACCAGTCACATGACTGTAAATATAAGATTTTCTGATTACAGGTCACAACAATAAAATGTATTCATTTTTTTTTGTATAGCTGTTATTTGTTAATTAATTATTATTTGTTAATATTGTACTTGCATCCACTTGTCTCTTACATTCTGAAGTCTAGCTTTTATTCCTCTCGAAGCACATTTTTAATTTGCCTACACTCCAGTTTTTGTTTGCTATTCTTGATTTTATGGGGAAATATCTTGCAGCCTATTGATTTAATTAATTTCTAAACTCTATAATTTAATTCATTTTATTTATATGACCTGGAGTGCCTCCTGAATATAATCTGCTGATTTAATTATTTTTACTTTAAGAAATTGTATTGTTCATTCTGATTTTGTTACTTACCTTAAGTTACCTAACTGTATTATTCATGATTTGTTAGAACTAGAGGTGCCTCATGAATATAATCTGCTGATTTAGTTATGTACATGTACTTAAATGTATTATTTACTTATTTGTTAGAAGTGCCTCCTGAATGTAATCTGCTGATTTCATTACTTAACTAGCTATTTATTATTATTCACTATTTGTTAGAAGTGCCTCTTGTAAATTATTAAATTCAGGAGGCACTACATAATTACAGGGGAACAACAGAGTAATATTATTATAAGAAAATAGGTACACCATTTTTGTAAAAGAAAATTATTGTAATACGTGTTTGTGTGTGCTGTTGCAGATAAATATGTGTTGAATATGCCCAACATTACAAACTGCACAGTGATGAACAAAGTCCAGCTGGAGCAGGCCATAGATATGAACACACTTGCCTTGCAAAAAGGTTGGTTCCTTTCACATTCTTGGTGCATTTTATGTTAGTGAATATGCATTCCTGAATTATTTGCTTTCTGCTCTACTTCACCCAGTTTAGCAAAGGGGTAATGTGTGGAAAGTCAAAATGTTTTGTCTTTGAGCACAGTTGCAGCCTATATTTAAATTAAGTGGTTGGAATAAGTCTAATTATTTTACATGTTAAAGTCTGCAGAATGGCCTAATGCTCACACAAAAACAAGAAAATATAAAATTATACAAATTTGTATGTTATAGGAGTTTGAATTATGTAAAAAGCATATGCTTCTGTTAAAAACTTAGAGAGTAAGATCTTACCAAGAAAAAAGATTTTTTTACCAGGAAAAAAGTTTTAAATAAGCAATATAATTATCTCATTACAACAAATATACTTTCGTTATTAAACTAAATTATTAACTTAAATGAAACTTTAAATGCAAAAGACACCACTTGGATATGTACATAAATATGTAAGCTATTTACGATGTTCATCATAATCAAAATGTATTGAGATTATCAGAAATCCTAACTGTTTTGAAACAATTCCGAAAATTTTCCTGTCATTCCTTTGCAACTATGTGATCTGAATGGGAAACAAAAGTTGTTGTTTTTTTATTTGGTACTTGAACTCAACACACCTAAATGATGTGAGAGTTATCTTTCCAGAATATGGTGCCTTTGAAAAATACAAGAAGTAGTTCATGATATTATCATTATTATTTTATATTTACAAATTTATTAATTCCATTGTAATGTGTTAGAGATGAAACGAAGTCAAATTAGTTTTCCACATAAGCATATGAATACTTCTGGTGAAAAAAACAAATTGTGTTTTTGGTGGTAAAAGAATGAAAGTTTTGGATCCGATTATGTAGAAACTAAGCATTACAAAGAATCTGCCTGTTTTAAAATATTATTTCTTCACAAAATTGACTGTTTGCAGATAAAATTGAATGCTGCTTTAATATACTATTGTTTTTAAGAAAACCTTTATGGTAAGTTTGTTAGATTATTTATAACAATGAAAATTAAAGAAAATGGCTATGCATATCACAAAAAGAGGTGCCATTTTTCAGTTCAAAGCCATTTTGTATTAGTCTATTACAAATAATTACAAAATAAATAATAAAATATACACATATTCACGCAACTATCTTATGTATCTCTCACATCAATTCTGAATATTTAAAATATAGACACATGATATTTCAATGCTTTATTTTATAGAAAACATTTCAGATAGTCACATATTTTTGCAAAGTTTATTGTGCTGTTTCTAATAAGTGGAAAGCTAGTATTGACTGAAGACTACAAATGAATGATACAATGCCTGTGTGCCTTCATGTGTGCATACACACTGTAGACCACTTCATGTCTGAATGACAGTTCAGAATATGCTTATCTGAAAATACTGCTTTATGTTTCTTAAATTTTTTAAGGTATTCAGATTTTCAGAAGTTAAGGAACTAAAATAATTATTTTTATTTATCATTTACCAAACCTATTTAGACTAGGGAATTGGTTTATCAAAATCTCATAGGAAATCATTTGTATTGTAGTTCAGACTTGATGTACAAGCATTTATTTCCAAGAAATAACTCATCTTTTGATTCTTAAAGCCAAAAATCAATTCCACAAATGAAAAAGATTCATGGTTTGAATCCATCTTCCGAAATTTGATTTTATAACATGGTCGATTCTAATAATAAGTTATTAAATTAAGGGGTATATGCTGTATATGTATTCATACTGAAATGAAACAGTAGAAAAGTAAAATGTCGTGTTAATTTTATATACATATGGCTCACTTCTGGGCAAGTGTACCATTTTGTGACACGAAGTGCAAAACATAAAGTAGATTAAATCTAATTATTTTACATATGAAAGTTTACAACATGGCCTACTGCTCACATACAAAATAAGTAAAGATAAAAATGTTGATGTTATTAGAGTTTGAAATACTTGACAAAAAAGCACATGTTTCTGTTGAAAGCTTAGAAAGTAGGGCTGAGACGTATTTTACCAGAAAAGAAATTTTAAAAATAAGCAAACATAATTATTGCATAACAATGAATATATTTTCTTTATTAACCTAAATTTTTAACTTAATCTGGATACATATTTATTCTAAATGGGATATAAAACTCAGACTTCATCACATGGAAACTTTGTTTGCCTTCCATTGACAAAGTTTTCAACTATCATAAAAGATGCTGTTTTTTCCTCAACTAAACATAAAACAGGCAAAATTATTATGCTGAAAAGATAATATTAAATGTTGAACAAAGTATCTATTTAAATATAACATTTCTTAATATATAATAAGCCTAATCATGATGTTTATATTCTTGATTGTAATTCACAGGTTTTTCTACCCTTACTAGCTCAGGTTTAAAACATACACACGGCAATGTGAAAATTAAATGCAAAAGAAACCACATAATATGTACAAAAATATGTAAGCTATTTATGATGTTAATCAATTTAATCAAATTATATCAAGATTATCAGAAATCATAGTTGTTTTGAAATGATGATTCTGAAAAATTTACCTACCATTGCTGTCACCATCAACTTGAACTTAATGGAAATGAAAATTACTTTTCATATTTGGTACTTAAGTAAACTCATCACACCGAGACAAAATGATGTGAGAGTTATCTTTCCGGAATATGGCACCTTTAAAAAGTCTAGTTTGTAGTATTATCGTCATTTTATTTTTATGAATTTATTAATTTCTTTGTCATGTGCTAAAATGGAAACAAACAGATTAATTTTTTTAATATTTATTAGTACAACAAATAAATTTGAAAAACATTAATGCATGAATATTTTGATTGTATCTTTTTTAAATAGCACAAAGCATTTAAGTATCACGTCAATGTTCAGTACAAAAATAAAAGTTTTGGGTCCAATTTATGAGGAAAGAGAGTGTACAAAAAATGTGCCTTTCTATTATTCTAAAATTATTATTTCTTCATAAAATTGACAGTTTTAAGATAAAAGGGATATAGAATGTTACTTTAATGTAAAGATGTGGTAAGTATGTTGGATTATTTATAACAATAAAAATTAAAGAAAATAGCTACATGTAAGCATGTCACAAAAAGATATACCATTTTTCAATTGAAAACAAATTCATATTACAAATAAATGCAAAATAAATAAACCAAAACTTAATGCAACTATATTATGTATCTCTCACATTAACTCTGAATATATAAAATATAAACACATGATATTTTAATGCTTTATTTTTATAAAACACATTTCAAATGGACCCACCCTTTGTGGTACACTTGCCCCATAGCTTGAGCTTGAGCCATATATGGTTAAGCGAACATTCTGAAATCCTAATAGTAGACATAGTGAACACGTAGGCCTAGTAAACAGTCATTGCAAGCTTTATTATTATAATTATGTAGTAATTAGCCATAGTCCCCATATATCCACTATGAAAAGTTGAACCCTATAGTTATTTAAGACTGATTTGGTTGATTGTTGTTTATTGCTTATTTACATTTTAAATACATCTTTTTTTGTCAAGAAACAAAAAGATTTAAGTGGTCTGTAAAATTCAAATAAAATTGTTATTGTTTTGGTTTTTTTAGTACATCAGAATCTTTTCAGATTTAATTGCAAAATCTATCCATATTGTTTATGAGTAAAAGGGATCCTTTCTATGCTGATACAATTTTATAATGCAAATGAACATTAAAAATATCTTTATTATTATTGTTCCCTCCACTCAGTTATTATTTATAGTTTATCAAAATAAGCTTCAAATCAAGCACAAATAAGTATTTTTTGTTGTAAGCAAACATGTGATAAAAACCTACACTCTTTTCACTATATAATTCTTTTAATGTTGATGCAGGGAGAAATGAAATTAGATTTGAAGGTCAGAAAGAGTAGAGAAACAATCATTGATTATTTTGTCACATTTTATTCATCATACACAACTTAAAGAAACTCTCTAAAAGGTTGAAATTAACAAGAAATTCTTTATTCATTCCTTTTATTACTGTAATGAAAATGAAAATGATTTCTGAAAAGTGTTAAAAGTAGAAAAGTGTAATGGACAATCTCTTTACTTTCAGAAAGCAAATCAGACATGCTCATATACACTCCACTTCAAATGTTAAAGTTCATTTCCTCGCTATTAATCATGCTGCAGTATCTTCCAGAATTCATCTTGGTAAAATCATGGTCATCCTTTTAGAAGCAATTTTTGTTGCAGATTTGCATGAGCACAGATTGAAGCAGCTACGGAAATTGTTGAAGGACATTCAAGAGGATGACTGGCAGTATGAACCTGTTGAGCAGCTTATTGGTCTGAAATGAACATATTGTTACTGCAGTGTGACATTTATTTGAGTATAGATGTCAATTGTATTTTTGTGATGAGTGTAAAAATAAAATTTGCCAGACTGTAAGATTACCCATATTAAATGGAAGAAAACCATTTTGACATTTTGTCTTTTTTCTGTAGGATCTACTTTCTTAATTTTGTCCATGTTTTAAGAAAATTTTGTCTATGTCCTTAACTTAAGCTGCAAAGACTGAAAGCTCTAATTCTACAAGCATATATTATAAACTTTCGACTGGATTGTTCGAGTTATGACTCATATTTCATGTTAATAAAATTAAAAATTAATGTTTGTTGTTTGTTGCTACTGGACATTTAATGGCTTTTGTAGCCTTTTTGGGAATCATATAAATGTTAATGTATGAACCTGTAGAATAAAATAAAAGAACCTTTATATCCAGTATTTCTTTTCCCATAAATATAAATATATATATATATATATATATATAATGTTTCAAATACAGTCAACAGTTAGAAGCAATCATAAAAGTATATATTTTCAGAAAGGTAAATTAATACATGGTAAGTTAAAAGTGTTTTCATTTTCATAAATAATTAATGACCAGGATAAATTGGGGGGGGGGAGGGGGATGAGAAGAATACCCTCATAATTAGGCACTCACTCTGTACAGGGGAAAATCACTCTGTACAGGTAAAAACTGATTGAAATAATTGTTTTGAAAATGTCTTCTAAAATTCTTGTAACAACCAGTTTTATAACTAGGTCTGTCTGAGTTCATCAATGCAATCTGTCATAGAATAAGAAGGACATCTGAAAAAAATTCAGTTTAAAATTATTTGTCTCAGTGCTTTAACAACAAATTTATCTGTGTAAATTTAAATTTATGCTGTTAATTAAAACATATGGCTTTGAATTAAAATTAAATAGAATGAGAAAATAATTTGTAAAGGAAACCATGAACCACTATATCATTATAAGAGTTACAAATGATCTTGAATAAAAATTAAAAGAAAGAAAGAAAGCATTTACAAAAGACAATAATTCTTTTTTTAATTATAATTTTTTTTTAATTATAATTTTTTTTAAATTTCAGCATTACTTTAGGTTGTAGAAATGTTTTAATTGAAATAAAGTACATCTGATAGGCCACAACAATAATATTTTTAATCTTCTGAAAATTTCTGCTATAAATATGTAATCTTTACAGAATTATTTTTGTTTAAAAAGAAAATATAATCATAGGAAAATGTAGCTGAATGCAGAACCAACAAATTTTAGAAGTGAACATCATGAAAAAATCAAGCAATGACAACACAATAGTCGATTCTTGACTTTTTGTGCATGGATCATCCTAATTGTACATGAGTGCTAAAAACAAAACAATCTTCATATAATAAAATGTGTGTGTTGAAGAACTTTTAGAAGTGTGAAACATCGTGCATGATACAAGCAGCATTATCTAAAACCTTATGCTTATTTTTAATCGAAAATGTTTGTAAAGGATTATAATATATTAGTATATTATTTCATTCTCTTCCATAATCAAGTGGTGTATAATTGCATTTCTGATGCATTTTCTGGGGTTAATGCAACATTTTAATAGTAAGCATTTAACTGTTAGAGTAAATTTCTTTTGTTAGAGTAAATTTTCTTTTAATACAATACATGCTGTAAATCTCAATTAAAGATTACAATATTTCTTCTTTGTTATAAAGTTTTGCAATATCTGTTTCTTTATATTTTCTCCATATTCACTCTTCACTTATATTTTTATGAATAATTAAGTTAATTGCTTATCTACCCATAATCTGCATGTTAATCATAATCAGAATGAAAATATAATAAATTTAAAAATTGACTAACACCATTAATATAACACCTCCCTGGCTTATAAGTAATATATTTTTCTTTATTCTATGCTAAACTTTGGTGAATCAATATCCAAGATTAAATGCTCTAATTTCTCTTATTTGTAACAACTTCATTATCTCCCTTGCACAGTTCCTGCTTAATATTTTTAATCCACTGGCTGCAAATATATTTTGTTGTACAGTAAAACTCCATTAATCTGGCATCCGATAGTCCGGCCCACCAGATAATCCGGCATAGATTCAACCGCTGATGTTTTCTGTGGGAAGTAAGGTTTTAAGGAGGAAAATGACAAGTCTTTCAAGAGGCTAAAATCTCTGCCACACTTCTTTAGGAAATAATATTACAATGATACATATAAGTGAGATAGCAAAGGCTTAAATGCATCACATTATAAGCTGCTCCTTGTGTATATATAACCACCTACACAGATTGGGCTTTTAAAATGTGTGTATATAAATATTGCCTGAATAATTCGGCATATTTGATAAACCGGCATTGCGCTGGTCCCAACGATGCCAGATAAAAGGGGTTTTACTGTATTATAATTATTATTAAAAATATTTAATTTGTGAGTCATAAAAGAAGAAAACACTTTAATAAAAAAATTTACAAAAATATTATTAAAAGCACTGTTTCCTCTCTATCAACATTAAAATAGCAGATTAAAATTAGAAGAGTAATTTGACATTTGAGTTAAAAAGATTAAAATGACATTGTGTTTTCTTTTCATTAACTTTATGCTAGTAAGTTGCAGTTCAAAATGTGTTGCCCTCTATGCCAGACTACCCCATGACCCAGAGTAACACATACTTGCTTCTCAAGTGAACATTGACTGTTGTTATGGTAATGTAAATAGGTCTCCTTTAAATGTATGAACGACACTGTTCAATACATACTAATTAACTTAATTAACTCTGCTGTGGTGGACACAGAATGAAAATTTACTAAAGTCTTAAGTGCTGTTTTTTCCCCAGTAATCCAGGCTGAAATTGTTTTACCATCTACCAATGACTTATTGATATGTCAAATTGGTGGCAGACTTAAAATGTATACATTATTTTTTTCTGATAGATCTATACAAGGTCATCCCACTGGTTTAATCAGATTGAAAATATTATATCTTCAGCATTCCAGAATAATTTATCTTGGCGGGACATTTATTTACGATATGCAATTGTCCGACTAAACAAAAATTTCCCCTCACCCACCAATTTACATATTAACTTTCCTTATTAAATGAAAAGTGTAAACGATAACCCACACAGGCACATTGTTTTATTTACTATACAACTGACTATCGGATAGTACAGTCTTGCAAAGATTACGCATTATTGAAATTATAATTACTATTAATAATGCAGAAATATCAAATGAAACGTTGAGAAATGTGTTGGATAACACGATTCATTGAATGCATTTATGTAAACAGCAATATGACTAATTAATCAACAATGCTTGTAATTTACTAATAAAATATGCAGTGTCCATGGGTCGCGCTTCTTGTCGAGCACCCTGTATAAGCCTACGCCACGTTCAGCAGTCACTGTCCCCTTAAATAAATACATCTCTCTGCGCCGTATTCTATTTTGACTGAATATTTTTCTCAGCTTAAACTTGTAGACACAAAACACCTTTTTGTATCGTTATCCCATCAGCACCACTAACTGCCAAATTTTCAAATTTACCGCCACTGCGAAAGTGCCGCTATGCGATGTATTTTGGGAGAGGGGAATAAAGACGGACTGATCGCATGGGACTGATCTGTTTCGATTCTGAACTGCCAGATCGATGTGCAAATTTACCGGAAATCGTGCCTCTCCTTGGGATTGTTTGGCAAAGACTTGGAGTTGTATAACTTTCGCGTGTACACACGGCCACGAGTCAGCACAAAATCAGCTAAGCCGCTGCCCCCCCCCACCACCACCATCATCCCTGGTCAATTTGAAATGTTTACTCTTTGCATTAACAGCAATGCACATTGTATTAATGAGCAGTAAGCCGGAAACGCTACGGTTGTATGACCGGCTCTTTAGCCCACGTGTTGAGACTTACTAAAATACTATCTGTCCTTTATGCTGACCTTCACGGCTTCAAGGTAGTGACGCTGTACACATAATTAGCCTGAACCCATCTGTCAGTCAAGAGAGGGATCTACTGATACACGATAATAACCGTACCGTATTGACGTCATAACACCGTGTGCCGGTCATAACTGGGAAGTGAGCGGAATATACCGGCTTAAACATCGAACGTGTCTTCCTGACGCGGCACTCACTGTTCAGTAAAGGATTGACTGGGTATGAGAGGCAAAAGCAAACATCCAGCGAGTCCAAAATTAGCAGAGTTCTGGAGCTAGTTTCCTGGAATAATTTTTTTTTTCTTAACACAGACGCGGCCAGAGCCAACTGCCAGTAATATCTGGTTTTACGATAGCCAATTTTTGTCATAATTTCTCACCCCATCTCCCTTCGCTGTCGTGATTCATCTTTAAATGTTTTGATATTTTTTTTAAAGTGACACTTACATAATTTTGAAAATAAAATAGTGCAAATAAAAATCGCTTGTGCGTCAAATGCGGGCTTTGAATAGCACCGGTTGGACTGTACAGTCATTGTGATTTTATTGTGTGTGCGTGCAGTACAATGCTAGTGTACCTTGCATTCAGACGAAGCTGACTGAAGTCGGTCCGAGAACAGGATGTCACTTGTAACTAGTCAATTTTTTTTAAAAGCCACAATAACCTACGACGTATGCTTAGCTTACATATATGTATATAAATGGCAAAACATGTGCTTCTAATGAACTGAGGGTCCCTACTTAACTTTCGCAAACATAAAACTGATTACATAAAGAGTAACTCCATGATTGAGGGCGTGTGTGTGTGTATGTGTAAACCAAAATCATGTCAGTAATTTTTCTTCTATTTTAGGCCTAAACAAACAAAACTAACGACATACTTAAATAGAGACCCAGTTCTGCTCTTCCATCACATACACCTGTTAATTTCTTTGCGGTTTTCGTCATGGTCGTAGGCGGCAGGAGATTTTCACTCGCGGAATTTCGTGTCTGAAGTTCCTGCTTAGCGTTAGAAGATAGCGAAAAGCAATAGGAATTGTAACTGATGAGTTCTTTCAAAATTGCTTTTTCACACTCGAGTTTTACTGTTTACTTTCCTCTTCCCAATCACTGCAATGTGAAAGTCTTGGGGAAAATCTTTCACACTCGAGTTTTACTGTTTACTTTCCTCTTCCCAATCACTGCAATGTGAAAGTCTTAGGGAAAATCTTTCACACTTGAGTTTTACTGTTTACTTTCCTCTTCCCAATCACTGCAATGTGAAAGTCTTGGGGAAAATCTTTCACACTTGAGTTTTACTGTTTACTTTCCTCTTCCCAATCACTGCAATGTGAAAGTCTTGGGGAAAATCTTTCATACTTGAGTTTTACTGTTTACCTTCCTCTTCCCAATCACTGCAATGTGAAAGTCTTAGGGAAAATCTTTCACACTTGAGTTTTACTGTTTACTTTCCTCTTCCCAGTCACTGCAATGTGAAGGGGGGAAAATCTTGATTTGCGTTAACAATATATTATGCTGTGTATGAAATGCGTTACAGCAATACACACTATTATAGAACGGTGGTTCTTTTATATATTATACTGTGTATGAAATGTTTTTATGAGTAATACATAACTGTGGCTCTTGACCTATACTGCACTTCTCCTTTGGTTTCCAAACTGTTTTTGCACACCTTTACAACAAAATTCTTGAAATATTATTTTCCAGCGAAAAAACTTCTTGCTTTCTTGTAGTCATATGCGCATACATTACCAAGCATTATCGTGGAGCTTTGCATTTTATAGTAAGATAATTTCGTTTCAAGTGCTTAAAATCTGGCAATATTATTTTTGTTTAAATATTACAGTAATCAGTTGAAAACATACAACGTTAATAAATATACAGGCTTTAATGAAGCGACGTGATTGTATTAATGAGCCAGTAATTAATTTCTGATATCGGTGTTCCGTCTTAGTTGAAATTCTGACACATCTCTGCACCCTAAGAAAGGCTATCTCACACATCTAGAAGTGCATGCATCCCTTTTAAGAAACCATTGCTAAAGAAACATTAATAGGAAAACTCTTATTTGTGTACTATCAGCACCATACCTAATCGTGGGTTATACTTTTATATCTGCATTAATTTTAGTCTACAACACACAATTGATTTTTGCAGGCAGCAAAATAATGAGTATCCAGCACTGTTTGCTCACGCTGTTTAATGCTTAATGTCTACGTCCAACGTTTATTGCACCTAAGACAGGATTCTGGGGTTTTTTTCTTTCTTTTTTTTTTTTTTTAAAGTTAGAGAAAGGGCCTTTGCTGGGAGAGACTTGGAAACGGAGGGGGGTTCTAAGCAAACACTCCTCAGTCCCTAGTTTGTGGTTTCCTATAAATAATCATGTTTGTCCCTCACGCTTGTTGACATATATTACAAACGCGCGTGCACCAAAGGCAAGTGCAAAGCACAGATGTAAGAATATCTATGTAATCTTGAAACATTGGTCGTTGTGTGTTTTCAGTCTTTTCCAAGAGGGAATTTAATGTTTGAAGCACAATAAAACACTAGCTCAGTGGTGTAGTATCAAACACGAAAAAAAAACAAGCCGAAAAAAAATTTAAATAATAATATTACTAATAAAATTAAACAACTCCGTGTGTGTGTAAATTATTAAAAGACAAGTTTTTTTCTTGCCTCGGCACCTTGTACGTTAAAAGTTAAAAGATTTCAATTAGAAATTTAGTATTTTTTTTTCTCCCTAAGATAATCGCATAAATATAATTTCGGCACTGGACCAGACTCACGCGTCACGGTTGGTGGGTGTGTTGGCTTCTGTACTCACTAGACATGGCGTGGGCAGTGTTTTTTTTTCGTGTAGACCACTCAGTTGTTAAGACCCACACACACACACACACACACCTCATCCTCCTAATCCCGAAAGTTGAGAAACATCAGATATAGAATTTACGTGTTTGAAACTTTGGTTAGTTATGTCAACATTCATTCACCTTTGGAACTTTCCTGCACCATCGGAAGTTCTCCAGCCTGGTTTGATGGTCGTGGTGGTTCCATTCAGTCCAGACAGTTTGCCTGGAGCCTATCGTCTCAAGACGTTCTTGGTCCGGTTAGCTCTGGAGGAATTTTTGGTTCTCATCCCTATATTCTGGGGCCCCGACCAAACCAGGCTGACCTTTCAATATCGAAAGGAGGGGGTGGGGCATATTAAATATGTTTGCTTATAGTTGTGTGTGTTTCGATAGCAGTTTTACGTCACCTCTGAAGCTTGCGTTGATCATTTCGTCATCAGACGTTATCTGGAGCGCCCCAGTGGTACCCACAGCCTCACATGTTCGAGGGATAGGGCTGGCGGAAAGGGGTGAAGGTCACACCAGTTTGGCGCACTCCCTCACCTGCCCTCCGTCGGTGGTTGATTTCGCTTTGAATTGCACAAAAGAAAATTGGTTTCTCATCTTATATTTCTTCTTCGGGTTTTTATTTCTTGCATAATAAAAAAAAAAAGGAAAAACTATGTGAAATTACACTCCAGACCTGATTACGTTACTATACCAAGTGGTGTTACGCTGATTCTCATCGAATTAAACACAAAGTTGGTAGACCTTGTATGTATGTATGATCTTGACAAAAGTCATGTTAATGACTTCTTTGTAAGAGAATATGTAAAACGTATACTGAGCTTTCAACAGCAGCTAATTCACGATTGTTTCCAACGTCAGAATTTCGACTTGCCCAGACCACCATATATTTACATTAGCTAACATCTTTCGGCGGCGATTTTTGTTAACAGGCTAGCTGCGCCTGTTTAAGACCAAACGGCGCCATCTGACGATGGACATCATTAGAATTTAGAACTTTTTAAATGTGTATATATAAAGTGTGGGGAGTTGTCAAACACTCGTTAGAATTTAGAACCTTTTTAAATGTGTAATAAAAAGTGGGTGAAGTTGTCAAACACTCAGAAGCTAGGCACATCCTTGGAAGTAACTATGACTTGGAATTCTTTTGGCTTTGGATGTGGTAGTATATGCACATGGCCTGAGCACGTGGGCTTGCAACAAAACCGACCGATGTCACTTTACGACTGCATCAGTTTTCGCCTTCTAAATATACTACTTCACAGAGACTTGTCTATGCTTAAGTAAGCTTTGTCAGTTGTTGGTTGGATAGTTTACTAAATGTTCAGAAAATAGAGAAGCATGATATTTTGTTTGCATGGGTGTAACTTTTACAGCTAACAAATCCGCTGTGTTAGAAAACGCTTTACTTTTTGAAGGCTGTCAAAATGTTTTCTTGTAGTCCTAGCAGCCGGAAGATCATACCGTTTGATCATATCTTTCTGCGAGCTGTTTCAGGCAGCAGACTGGCTTGCTGTCAGCGAAACGTTCGACCAAGAAAATCGCAAATCCTCTTGACTTAAACTTCCGGGGAAAAAACAAAATTAATACACCCGGAGCTCTGTCAGTGCACTGCACTACAGTTATCTCCCTGCCGACGTAAAATCAAATTACTGACTTAAGCACGAACTTACACATTTATTCTTATCTATAGGCTTTTTTTAAAATTAAAAATTAAAATACTGTTTGCTATGTGGATTACACATGGACACTTGTTTTCAGAGTTGCAGCATAAAGCAACCAAACCCGAGCTCGAACGATGAAACCACACTAGCAAGTTACAGCTCATTCATTACCTGAACTAGAAAACCACACTAGCAAGTTACAGCTCATTCATTACCTGAACTAGAAAACCCGCACTCACCCACCCGGCTTTGCTACAGCGCAAACTCGCACAATATCTGCAGTCAAGTAATATTATTGATGCTCTTTGATCCGGGCTTCACGCCCACTTCCATCTTTCGCTGATTTCGCAGAAGGGAGGGAGTGGCACAGAGCGAAGAGAGAGATTAATGTTTTGGATGGAGATGTAGTGCCACGTAGAGGTTTCCAATCGGGTGCTTTTCTAGATTCAGTTTTGCCCGGGCAACGGCCCGCTCTTTCCGATTTTTATCTGCCATGTAATAGCACACGGGCTCCATTTACCGTCCCACCCGCCGGATTACCTTTGCCTACCGTTTATCTCTTTCAGGTAAGGCAGGTATTTACGTCATAATGAGTGGGATGGAAGCGGTTGAAGAGTGAAGGACTATGGACAGTCTAGTTATTCCCTCAACTTTTTGGAGGTATTTTCTTTCAGTCTGTTTCGCAGGGATTTTATTTCCCCACTGCTCCCTCCCATTCACTCTTCTGTTTATTGTTTGTTTATTTATTTATTCCAAGGGCCATAATCGTGTCAAGGTGACGTTCGCCAGCACATCATAGACGCACCTGAATGCGGAATCTGAAAGACTGTTGGCTTCGGGGCTTTATGTGTTTGTTTCAAAGTATGTGACTTTACGTTGCTGATAAAAATTTCTGAATTCTTAGTTTGTTTGTGTTGTGTTGTTTGTTTGTTTGTTTGTTTTCTCTCGAGCCGCCTGTGTGCTTTGTGATGATGCAGCTGACTAGCAGGCGATGTCTTTGGCAAAATTGGCATACATCATTCCCCCCACTCCACCCCTCTCTCCTCAGGTGATTAATGACTGCAACTACCTCCTCTGACACCCCGGACTTTCTGGCGCTGTTTATGCAGATTTAGTGTGCAAGTGTACATTTTGTTTATCGTGGATGATATTAAATTATCTAACCCTTGTTCTGTATCCGAATATCTTGCACGCTTTGGACCCTGACGAAATGATGAAAAGAGTATTATAATTCTGAAACAAGCAATGCAAGCATGAAATGTGTGAATAAATTCTCTTCGTTAGCACGTAATACTTTATAGTGTGCAGCACGTGTTATAGTTTTAGAGATTACATGTCGGTCTTTAAAACAGTACACGTTGTACACGATACTAAAGCACGTTGTACACGATACTAAAGCACGTTGTACACGATACTAAAGCACGTTGTACACGATACTAAAGCACGTTGTACACGATACTAAAGCACGTTGTGTGCGCGCTTCTTTCGATAATAATAACTGTGTATTAAATGCAAGTATGAAATGTTTGTGTCTTGAATTTACTTTTGACTGGTTTGGGAAGGTATATTTTGTTAGATCAGTCACAGTCTGTCTCTAAAGTTTGGATATGTGTCTTGAATCTATTTTTGACTGGTTTGGGAAGGTATATTTTGTTAGAACAGTCAGTCTATCTCTGAAGTTTGGATATGTGTTTCCTAAGGTAAGCTATTCGGAAGCCACCTAATGCTTACCATAATACGTAAATGATTGCGTGTTTTATGCACTAAATAATGATTTAGTATAACACAGCAGCTGACGCTTGAACCCATTCAGTCCACCATTAGCCAGGAGGTGGGTGGAAATTTATTTTCCGATTGTCAGTTATGATTGTTCTGTCACTCACTTACTCACATAGGACCTTTTCAATTATCTGCTATACCGTTCTGGTTCTTAATAATTAAAATAAAATAGATATTTAAAAACTGGAATTCTGCTGTATGGTTGGGTTTGCTTTCTCAATTCGTCGTTTCTGAATTGGTTTCTGCGACTGTAGGGTACTGTTCACGTAATGTTTCGTGACTGTAGGGTACTGTTCACGTAATGATCTGGGACTGTAGCCTACTGTTCACATAATGTTCTGTGGCTATAGCCTACTATTCAGAAAATGTTCTGTAACTGTAGCGTACTGTTCACGTAAAGTTCTTTGACTAGTGTACTGATCACGTAATGATCTGTGACTATAACCTATTGTTCACGTAATGATCTGTGACTATAACCTATTGTTCACGTAATGATCTGTGACTATAACCTATTGTTCACGTAATGATTTGTGACTATAGTCTACTTTTCGTGTAATGATCTGTGACTGTAGCATACTGTTCAAGTAATGTTTCGTGACTGTAGTGTACTGTTCACGTATGATCTGTGACTATAACCTATTGTTCACGTAATTATCTGTGACTATAACCTATTGTTCACGTAATGATTTGCGACTATAGTCTACTTTTCGTGTAATGATCTGTGACTGTAGCATACTGTTCAAGTAATGTTTTGTGACTGTAGTGTACTGTTCACGTATGATCTGTGACTATAACCTATTGTTCGCGTAATTATCTGTGACTATAACCTATTGTTCACGTAATGATTTGTGACTATAGTCTACTTTTCGTGTAATGATCTGTGACTGTATCATACTGTTCACGTAATGATCTGTGACTATAGCCTACTGTTCACGTAATGATCTGACTATAGCCTACTGTTCACGTAATGACCTTTGACTGTAGCATACTGTTCAAGTAATGTTCTGTGACTGTAGCGTACTATTCAAGTAGTGTTCTGTGACTGAAGCGTACTGTTCACATAATGATCTGTGACTACAGTCTACTGTTTACGTAATGATCTGTGACTGACGTCTACTTTTCACGTAATGATCTGTGACTACAGTCTACTGTTCACGTACTGTTCTGTGACTGTACTCTACTGTTCACGTAATGTTCTGTGACTGTACTTTATTGTTCATGTAATGTTTTGTGACTAAAACCTACTGTTCATGTAATGTTCTGTGACTGTACTCTACCGATCATGTAATGTTCTGAGACCTACTGTTTATGCAAATCTCTTTGACTGGGACCTATTGCATAGTTCATTGAAACGTTCGTAGAAATCATACTTCATTGATTAGATGTCATGGACTGGACATGCGCAAACATAACATTGTGGAATAAATGGCAAAGTTCCCTAAACTTACAATGTACCAGCCGGCAACGATGGCGGCTTCTTTTCCAAGAAATCTTTGTCTCTTGCAACATTGATTTCTTGGTGAGTAATATTCATTAAAGATGCTTATTATAGTACTGTCAGAGTTCAAACCTCTCTTTACATCACTTATTAAGCTTCACCAGACATTCTAGCCAAGCGAATGTGAAGACATATTTTCTGATATTTCAACGGGCCTTCTAGATTTTAAAAAAATTCTATACATGTGTGATATGACCTCTAAAGCGAAAGTCATATCAATATATATTTTAGATTCATACTGCAAATGAACTAACTAAACAGCTATAGAAAAGCTTATCTAAATTTAAGTCCACAAACTTAAGTTCTAAACTACTCTTACAGAACAAATTTAAATATTTTTTTTAACAAAATGACTAATTTTTTTAGTAGGTGATATGAACAAATACCTTGTATTTAAGCATATAGAAAGAAGAAAGCTTTTTTAAAAAAATCCCAGCGCCCAATAAATTGTTGAATTTCCCAAAATTAAAACTTCCGGGTTTCCAAAAGTCAGCTAAAATTAATAGGAATCATCATCTTTTACATAGTTTTCAAAACCTTGCAGAAGGGAGGTAACTGGAGTAAAATCTATAAAAGCAACTCTCGTTTCTATCTGAAAATCTCTGCATAGCCGGCACGGGCGGCAAACTTCTTGGTGTCGGTTTTAAGACCGACCTATAGTGTATACAAAGGCTTTTGTTTAATTAAGAAGTTTTGAAAAACGGAAATGCATATCACGACGCTTATCGCTTCTGAACATGATCATTAAAAATCCGGTTAAGCTGCTTGGTGATAAACAGGACTAATGACTTGGGATTCCTACTGCTCGTGAAGAAAAAAGTCTGCTTTATAACCCATGCAAAATGAATAGAATAATATATTTGTCAGTATGATTGCTAGCATTTACAAGACTTTTTTTTTTTTAATCTGCGCCGTTGTCTCTACGTGGATGCTCCCTTTAACGGATACTGCCACGTACGTGACTGATGCGCGGTTGCAGACGTAAAGCGAACAGATGTTATCCTGAAAGCAGATTTCAATTTTCTTTATCCTTATTCCAGAAAGGCCATCGTCAATATTCTGGCATCGTTTGGACTTCTCTGTCAGCAGTAAGAACCGAATAACAGTATCTCAGAGAAAGCGGTTTTTAAAAAAAATAATAATAGCAAACAACTGATCTTTGTTTTCCATCAAGAGAGTTTGGAGGGAGATAAGTGAGAGGGAATTTTAAGTCTGACTGATGCTCTTTGTTCTAATGTTTTTGTAACGGTGCCGGTTACAGCAACAGCCGTTTTCACATCGTACTATGTTGACAGCATGCTGAGAAAATAGACACCAATTTTATTTGAAGAAATACCATTAGAAGGGAATCTTGCATCGTGTACGCGCTGGCTTGGGTTTCGGAACGGGCCGGCTTAGGCCTGTATACCCAGAGAAAGAAAACAACTTTCAGCTCTGGCGTCACCACGCACCAATGGTACACAGTGCACAGCAGCACACAACATACATAGGCCTACACGTGTATGAACACAGCATCGATCACGTACATACAAAGGCTTACATACACGTAAAACATATGCGTATTGAAACCATATAAAATCTTGCATCTATAATCATTTAATTGATGCTATGTATGGTTTCTCGCATTAATAATCTTAACCCAACCATGGAAAAAAAATTAGGAGAGACGGAGAGAAAAAAATTATCTAACACACTTAGTGGTCTGATGTAGCTGAGAGAAGCACACCCGCCACCTCAGTGGAAAGGTAAACGGAACTGTACCCTTCATTTGTTGCAGCACACCCAACGGCGGTATGGACGAATATAGCACACAGGCTCAAGAACATCACAGAAAGAGAAGGCAGAATGTAGGCACACCCGTGGAGAGAGGTACACGGATAGCACAAAGCGGAGCTACGGGGGGGGGGGGGGGGGGAAGGGGCCGAGGGGAACTGCAAGCATTGAAGCCAAATCAGTTTCACCAAGTGTTGAAATTTCACTTGAGAATAGAAAAGAAAGTAGATAGCACCCTGGTAAAGAATGAGAGAAAAGAACGCAATTTCTTAAAATAAATGTATAAATTATGTTTTTAATTAAAAGCACACAAACCCCCAAAAATACAAATTATATCAAACTACTGTTATCATATTTATGCAGAATTATAGGTTAGTGCATCTATTGTATCCTATTTTCAAAGTCCCAAACAGTTTTTTCTATCCGGTCCTGATTGTTCTTTCAAGTAGGAAGAGAAAAGAGCATTTCATATTCCTTGTTAAGTTGGGGGGGGGGGGTGTGCAACACTGACTTTTGCTGATTTCGCGCTGGAAAAGGGGGATTTTGGGTTCGGGTGGTTGTGACGCTTTGCTGGTAGATGGGCAAGATGTTAATTTTCCACCATCCTGGCTGCCAGTAACCTTAGGCTAATCCCCCAAACACACCTGGCTGGCCACACACGTTAGAAAGATGAATGATAGATAATGTAGAATAGAAGAGTGATAGTTCTAGATTCTAGAACATTGCTCAAGCCCCCTGATACATACAGCCGGGATAGTAAATAAATACAGGTGACAGACTACAACATACAACACTTAAGTGAGTCGTGCTAACATGATGGTCTGTGTATCAATAATAATTGTATTCAAGAAGAAATAGCATAAGACAGCATGGTTAGATATAGCAAATATTTAAATAGTTACAATTTAGAATTAGTGCTTATATTGCTTATATATATATAAGTTCATAATCATGAACACATGTTGTCGTAAGAGAATGTTCGTTTTGAGTCCCTTGGCATTTGTAGTAGTTATTGGTTTGTTTGTATGAGCAAACTATAGATGAGTTTATAAGAAAACACTAAATGTTTCTGAGTGAACTGTAAAGTACTTTGGTAGAGTTGCCTGAAGCTTTTAGTAGTAGTAGTAGTTAACTTCCTTTGCTCCACAGGAATTGAGTGAAAACTTTTCATCTCGAATGAAGCTTTTCAGCTTGTTGGTTTTATAGTCACTTAGCATTGGTTCCCTGATGTGACATCTGGGGTCCCAGTGTTATATATATGTGTATACATGGTCACACATGAGGTCCATGGAACTGTCTCTGGCCTGTGGATCATTCCATTATGGTGTTGCTTTGTGGCTCAGTGCTCATCAAAACCACATCCAGAATAAAGTGATCCAAGATAAAGTGCCAATCTGTCAGTAAAATACAGTAAAATGGTCTAAGAAATTATCCTTATGTGTTTTCTGACAGAGAACACTCTTACTTACATGGTCATCATACATTTAAATATCATAAGCTAAATATAAAAATATAAATTATAGTTAATGTCAAGAGATAAACATGAACATAATATTAGTTAGGTAAGCAATTCCACATACCTTTGGCAGTAATATATACAGAGGATTATTTCCTTCAGTGGATAACTGGTGATAAGGTTAGTAGGACGAATATACTTTGTTAACATGGGAGCCAAAATACAGTCAGCTGCATTCAACTAACAATTTACAGGTGCGTTTCTGGTACATTCATTCACGTAGGTGAATTGTGCTTTGATTGGTTAGTTTAGTGAGTTGTCTGGAACATTCAGGTATGTTCCAGCCTAGGGATAAGGGTCAGCCTTTCTAGACGTTAGATTTACAAGTAGTCTACTTTTAGAGGAGGGGTCAGTATAGGCTGCCTATAAATACATTGCTACAAAATGTTACACTTTCGTACCACTGCCTATAAATGCATTGCTACAAAATGTTACACTTTCGTGCCACTCCCTATAAATGCATTGCTACAAAATGTTACACTTTCGTGCCACTGCCTATAAATGTATTGCTACAAAATGTTACACTTTCGTAGTCAGTCCGAAAATCTGTCATTCTCCTTTCCTTTTATAAACGGAGAGGTAATGGTCTGACGACGACAACGACAACGGTAATGACATGAGAGGAAGGTGAAATTATTTATAATATTTGCAAGTCTTAACTGATGAATGTTATCTCAAACAATATTACCTATTCATGGCTAATATTATTATGTAATAATAGTTGATTAAACTTCATTCTATCTTCGTAATAAACATCTCTCTCTCTCTCTCTCTCTCTCTCTCTCTCTCTCTCTCTCTCTCTCTCTCTCTCTCTCTCTCTCTCCCCACCATTCTTACGTCTTAATCATAATATTTCACACATTTAATTTTTAAGTGTTTATTTTTAAATGCTACACGCAGAAACTCAAGTACGCACAAACACACGCACGCATGCAAAATAGCAAATCCACAAAAACTTACAAAATACTCAAGATATGTGAATTTCATGTTTCCAGTGCACTTATCTCGAGTCCGTATTAACAAGAATTATAGAAGCACGAACAATACGGGCCTCTAATTTCCTTCAAGTTCAGCTGATGGTTCCAGAACAGATTGAGGTAAACAAGGTTTTATAATTACAGTTTATCTGTCTGGGTGGTATTTTTTCTCTCCCCCTGCATTTTCTCCTACAGCCATATGGTAGCTGAAGACCAAAAGTACGTGCTAAAAATAACCGCATTTATTTATATCCTATATTTCGACCTTTGTAGTTTTCGAATGGCTCTCCCCTTTCATCCCCCGACAACACCCCCACCCCACCCCCGTCAGATATTTGCGTTTGAACAATAAAGTGCAACTGTTATTTTCAGTAACTTTTGTTTAAAGGGAAATTACTTTTGTGAATTGGAAGAGCTAGCAAGGGAGCAAATCCCATTATACTTCAACATTCTGAGTTGAAAAGGAAAAACAAAGCATTACATATTAACCGCTCTCTAAGTTAAAGACAAACAAATCAATATGGAAGAAAAAATAACAAGGTAGGAACCATTCATTCTGAGTTAAAGGGAACAGAGCATATTCAATACTCTATTAGTTAAAGTGAACAGAGAGTATTTAATACTCTAGGGCAGTGGTTCTTAACCTTTTTTCAGTCACGGACCCCTTCGAAATTTTATTTTTAGTCACGGCCCCCATGAAAATCTGGTGAAAGCTATGGACCCCCTCCCTAATTATGTAACTACTCAACATCATAAAAAGTAAATAATTTTGTATTAACACATCACGAAATTGTAGCCAGTTCATTCGTCAACACATCCATCATAAAAAGGGTAAATAACCCACCGACGGAGAACGGTTGAAGGTGTGCGCCAAACTGGTGGACCTTTTCACCCCCCTTCCGCCAGCCCTCCCGTCCTCCACCTCGGGACGTAATGTGAGGCTGTGGAGTCCCACTCGAGCACTCCAGATCAGATAACGTCTAAGACGAAATGATCAATGCAAGCTCCAGTGGTGACGTTAAACTGCTATCGACCCCACCCCACCCCTTTCAATACTATCGAAATGGTGTTAGGGACCTCATATGATAGTGAGGGAACTATTCAAGGCCAAAATCGATTTAGGACGAAAGGCCTCAAGTAAGCTGTGGAGAGGAAGGAAGCTAAGAGCTATTCAAGGCCAAAAACGATTAATAAGAAAGGCCTCAGGCAAGCTGTGGAGAAGAAAGGGAGCTAACAAACAGCACTACAAGGAGACAAAATGTGAATTAAAATGACGTCACATTTAACAAGAAAAGTCGAAAAAGAGAAGACGATTTATTGCGGAATTGGCAACAATATTGCTCTTTACACCAAAATGTGCGGAAAAGTTTAAATAAAATTTTGTTGTTGTTTTTCTATTAAAATCCCAGACTTCCCAACCCCCCCAACCAACACAACACACAAAAGCAGTTAATGATAGGAAGATTTACACACACAAAAAAAAAAATTAAAAAAATAACAAACAACCAGTATGATATAATATTACGCGTCATGAAAAACACATCTTACCACCTCTACCACTCTCTAAGCTACTACCACTAGCACTACCATTATCACCACCACACGTATGTTGATTGGGTCTGTAAAAAAAAAAACGGAAGCGGCGTATCCAGAGCTGAACAACTGCACACAGAGACTTCGCCCGAAATGAAACAGTTGTCTGTCCTAAGCAGTGAAATTACAAATTACTTTACAAAACCAAGCATATGTTCTTCGTTCAACGGCATTAAAATGTGCTTTTCTCACATAAAGAATAATCGCTCAGTCATAAAAATAACTTTAGCTGTGCATACACAAAGCATTTGTTAAGTCACTTCCAACAGCTGTTTCACTTCAGACTACTTCATATGCGTGTTTGTGAACGTGCGTGCGTGAGTGAATGAATGGCTATTGAGGTTACAAACACTGGCTGTAACAAGTCGTGTACCATAATGTTGATTCAAGGCAGAGCTGTATTAATAATCTCAAAAGAGTAAAATATAGTGACGATTACCACTTACAGACGGAAGTTAAAATTGTATTATTTTAAATGACTCAGTTAATTGCGCGCATACTGACATAATTGGTGGTATAAGACAGAAAGTGTATTGTAATCTGAGAAGCGAGTAGTGACAAGATTAACTCGAGGCAAAGCTTAATTAAAGAGAAAAGCGAGTAGTGACCAGATCAACTCGAGGCAAAGCTTAATTAAAAACAAGCGAGTAGTGACAAGATCAACTCGAGGCAAAGCTTAATTAAAAAGAGAAGCGAGTAGGTCCTATCTGATTAGACTGACTAACGGAAAAACTTTAAGAGGGTTTCACGTACTCAAAGCGCAAACAGTTGAAAATGATAAGGATAAAAACCTTCATTCTAAGTTACTGAAATACTTTTCTTACTGCCAAGGTCTGCACTAAAAAGTGTACTATGTAATGTACTTGGTGAAATGGCTTGCCGAAAATTTCTTTACAAGAGCTCGAAATTAAAATAAATACTTTAGTCGAAAAGACATGAAGGTTGAATGATACATGAAGAGAAAATTTAAATATTTTATAATATTTATTTTGTGAACAAAAAATCAAGGTTTTCATACTGATATGGCAGTTTTTCCCAACCTACTTGCGTCAAGTGCGCATTCAAATTTTGAGAAGTGTGTGGCGGGCGCCAACAATTTCTTAAAGCTTATTTTGTACTGGATATTAAATAGCACGCAAAACATAGTAATATTAAAACGATAATTTTACACATATTAAGTTTTCATTATTTTTTCGGTAATTATTCTTTCACTGTGTGAATTTGCTCGTTTTGAATCTACCTGGCAGATAAACTAAGTAGTTTTACAAAATAAATATCATAATGAGTCTTCATCTTATTTCTTTCTTTTTAGAAGTGCAATTTTGTTGAAGGAATAGTCGAAATATATTCATTATTCTAACTTTAGCACAGAAAGACAATTATGGATAATTAAATCTATTCTTTGTATTGTTACTTGCATCTGGGTTTCAATAAGCAAGCATTCATATATGATAAAGCACAAGTTGTTTTTTTTCTACTTGTATCCAGATTTCAGTAAACAAATATGAAAACACAAGTTCTATTTCTGCTTGTATCCAGATTTCAGTAAACAAATATGAAAACACAAGTTTTATTTCTACTTGTATCCAGATTTCGGTAAACAAATATGAAAACGTTAAACATAAGTTTTATTTCTACTTGTATCGAGATTTCAATAAACAAACAAATACGGAAACGTTAAAAACAAGTTTTATTTCTACTTGTATCAAGATTTCAGTAAACAGATATGAAAACGTTAAACACATTTCAATAAACAAACAAATATGGAAACATTAAAAACAAGTTTTAGTTCTACTTGTATCGAGATTTCAATAAACAAACAAATATGAAAAAGTTATAAACACAAATTTTATTCATAAGCGCTCATGATTGGAGAAAAGGCAATATTAATTTTGTAATTAGTCAGCATAGATTTGGGCACTGCATTTCAGCAGCCAGTTTTTCGCAGCTGACAGAGTAAAATAAAAATTAATTTCCGTGCATAAGTAATTATCAAGATGGGCATCGGTAAGTCAAGACCCGTGTTTTTATATATGCTACTTTTTTTTCAAAGGCGGTAACACCTTTCGGTCAATCATATAAAAAAGAAATATTAATCCGTTGAGCACGATTTTCAAACAGTATGATATCGAAATCTTCAGTTCCACTTTACACGAATGAAGCTCGCAGTTGACTTAGCCATTTTCGTTATCTCTAGGTCACAGGCTCAACGATGATGAACTGTTGAAATCTCCTTTTAAATTCCTCCAGAAGTTTTTGAACCAGTGAAGAGTTAAACTCACCTGTCACATACCGCGTACTTCAGACTTTGGAAGTGTACAAGAGACTTCGCCTTCATTCGTGACATCCACAAGATCAATTTTGCTTGGAATGAATTTAGAGAATCAAAAATGAGTGACGAGAGGTTGGATGGAATATTTCACATCTGCACTACTTTTCACATTTCGTCGTGGGCGCAGCCTCGGCGGGCGCCATAAGTTGAGAACGACTGCGATACGGAGTCTGATACAAGGGAGAACACTCAGCATCACTTACCAACAAGCTGTTGTACTAAGTTTTCGCGGTCGAACATTCTCTACCAGTTCATGCCTAGTTTTGCAGTGTGTGAAATATACTTGGCAAACACGTAGTCTTCTCTAAAAAAATAATCAGAATCATCAAAAATATGTCATTCCTTTCGGAGGCTGTTCAGGTGTTGTTTTTTTTTTTTTAAAGGAACTGAAAAACCTGACGAAATTAGCTGAGAAAATGGTGTTATAGCTGAAAAAGTGGTGTAATATAGCAGAAAATCATATTGTAATACAGCTGAAAGATGGTGTAATATAGCAGAAAATCATAGTGTAATACAGCTAAAAGATGATGTAATATATTTCAAAATCATAACGTAATACAGCTGAAAAACCTTGTGAAATGTAGCTGAGAAACCTGATGTAATATAGCTGAAAATCCCAAGTGAAAGCACTGATGTCCCTTCCTTTCTTTTCACATCATTTAAAACGTTCTTTGTTCTTTATATTTGATAACACCCTGTAAAAGGATGCTATGAATTCGTGAAGAAATTATTCAGATTATATTAGCGATTAGATAGAAGGTGTGTGTGTGTGTGTGTGTGTGTGTGTGTGTGTGTGTGTAGAATTACCGATTTCATTAGTTGTCTATAGATTTGATATTTCGTTTTCTTTTGTCTGTACAGTGAAGAGCAGCAGGTACCCTTACGTAGCATCACACGCGTGACTTCTACGTACTGCTGTGGCCTCACCTTTAGCCAAAGCTTCTGGTCCAAAAACACTGAGCGGCAGGCACACCGAGTACCAGGTGTACGCTCATTTTAACGTTACTTAGCTGCGTGGCCTATTAACCCACCACCCTTACCCCCTACCAATGCCTCTGAGGGGAGTGGGGTTTGAGGTTGATGATATCAGTTAGGCATGTACAACGTGTAATCAAACCTTACACACAATCAGAAACATTTTTTTTTTTAATTTTAGAGAAACGGGTTTGCAAGTTTACTTTTTTTTTTTGGCTTGTTCTGCGCTCTCTCTCTCTCCCCTCACAACTTTACGACTTTTCGAAATTTTCTTTTTTTTCCATTTGTTGTTTCTTTGTTTTCGTTTTTTTGTGTGTTAAATTCGTTGTTTGTATGCTTCTTTCATCCATCTATCCATCTATCTATCGGGGTGGGTGTGTATATGACTGCAAAGTTTTTGAAAAATTATTTTTGTCATACCATATGGTATTTTTATAAATTTTATTCATCACGCACGCCAACTAACTATAAAAATAAAGACATTAATATGTTACAAGGCATTTCATTATAGACAAAGCAGCATGAAGTTGAACAATATATTTATATTTAAGCATACATCGCTACTTAATAAAGAACAAGAATTGTATCTTTTTAATGAAAATTTGATTAATGAAAATGTTATATCATCTATAAATAGATAGAAAAATAAATAAATACAAATATAGTATCGCAAACACTACCCATCTGTTACGTCACAAGAGAACATTGTCATTAGGAAAGATTATTGTTAGGCAGGTAAAAGTGAAACGATATAAAGTATTTTCCAACAGCAGATACACAGTACCATACATCTTCACATATCTTGCCTTTCCAACCCCCACTCTTGAAGCCGAATTCCGGAGTGGAGCTACACAGATGCAAGAGTGATTACTGGCACTAGAAACCGTTTAGAAATGGCAATCGATTTGTACATATACTACTACTCTTTACTGGCTTTGTGCTCTGAAGGAAATTGACTGACTGATTGGTTTTATTGTGATAACTAGAATTTGCAAATCAAACTTTGCAAAACACATAGTAAAATGACTGAAACTAAGCAGAAGACCGTATCAATTTCACGGTGAAAAGAGGAAACAGGTGAGGTGTAGGTAAACTCAAGTCAAGAGCTCTAGTAAGGAAAAAATAAAATAGAACCCTCCAGGAATTTTATCATATACCCATTGATAATATTTCTGGCATTCTGTCCTGTATAGAGTGCACTTGCTTGTGAAATGCATTCTGTTTTGTTTCAGTTTTTAAAAAAAATCGACTTAACGATTTCTTTCGTTATCGTTTCTTACTTTTCATTTTCTCTTTAGATAAGTTCTGATTGTTGTACTCATGAATTTAAAACACTACCCATTGTATGATATATTTTAAACACCACCGATTATCTGTTGTTCTCTGAATGCCACACATCTTGCTACATGAAAGTTTTCATCAAAGCAACCTAATCAACGTCTCTTTATTATCTGTCTGTCTGTCTGATCTCTCGCGCTCTCTAAGTCTATTCATTTATCTGTCTATGACTCATTCGGGGCATTGATAATTGCGTTGAAAGTGTGGCCTAGATATTTGCATTGATTGTAATCATTAAAACTCGTTAGTTTATATCTTTCTCCCCTCTATCTCTCCTTTTCTTAAATGCACAACATACACACAGACACACATGCAAAAAGAAAACAGATATGTACCTAACTTCATTATTGCAATTTCCTGACTATGCTACAACTATCAAAACTCTTATTTCATAATATCTAAAGGCACTGCAATGAAGAAGGAAATGAGATAACATCACCGACGATGGATACAGGGGCAATTTATCAGGGAGGTAAGAAACAAAGTTATGCAGACTGATATTCAAGAGTCAAGGAGAAGAAGATACGTGAGCATGAGGGAAGGAGGGCCTGAATGGTGGCTAGAAGCTGTACAAATTCTGCAGCGACAGTGTTAATTACCTTAACTGTTCTAAAAATTGCCTATGCTATTTCTGAGCCTCCGAAAACCAAGAAATTGTACGAGGGCATTTACCGTACAATTTGACGTCACTGTGCGTTTAACTGAAAAGGTTTATGTACTTTCCTTCCTATCCGTCTCTCTCTTCCTCCAACTCAGTTCTTTCCCAAGATTGATCTGTTAATGTGTGTGTGTGTGTGTGTGTGTGTGTGTGTGTATGCGTGTGTGTGTGTATGCGTTTGTGTGTGTGTATGCGTTTGTGTGTGTGTGTATGCGTTTGTGTGTGTGTGTATGCGTTTGTGTGTGTGTATGTGTGTGTGTGTGTGTGTGTGTGTGTGTGTGTGTGTGTGTGTGTGTGTGAGTGTGTGTCTTAGTTTCTCTTCCCCATCTTTCTCCCCTTTCTGTTTTCTGTGATCTCTCTATGTGATTCTTGTTGGTAGAAAAAGAACTCACTCAAACATCAGCACACGCGATTCAGCTCAAAGAGATATACAATTTGGGATTCCAGAGCCTCGACTTCTGGAAATTATCAACTGATGGAGAATGGTCACTACTACGTTTTTTTCTCTGCACCTGTCGTCTCTCTCCATACACCTTACTGTAATAATGGAATGTTTCTCACGGACAACGACCCCCTCCCCCCTCTTTATCTCTCTGAAAACAGTTTCAATATGAATAATGTACAGTTACACAATAAAATATATTACACCTAAGAACAAAGACACCTGTACAAATTATTTTTTTCCGATCAGTATATCGAGATCAGAATAGTAAAATAACAAATACAATTATTACATTTAAGCGAAGAAAACTTAAATATACTTTTAACATGTTGCCTGAGGCCAGAAGAGTAACAAAATAAAGATGCTGTAAATTTTGCAAAGAAAACAATTTAAATATGCTTTAGTCTATTTTTATTGATACAGAGAGTTTGTAATGTAAGACAAGAAAAGGGGGATAATCAAAACCACTCACTGAAATTTTATGATTTGTGTAGAAATTACGAACTAAGAAAAATATGTTCAGGCTTAGGACTAATTTCCTCTCTCTCTCTCTCTCTCTCTCTCTCTCTCTCTCTCTCTCTCTCTCTCTCTCTCTCTACCTTCCTCAACAAGAAAAATCAGTCTCCCAAACACCCAAGCGAATTTCGTGAAAGATGGAAATGGCTGTTAAGCAAAGGTGACAGTCAATTAGCACGTATATTAAGTAATTAAATTACGAACGTGTTTCTTATTTCCACCTCGTGTATTCAAAACAAACATACTACTTTAATTCAAATTTGCCAGAGATATTGAATTCTTTTGTACTTGTCAAATGAAATTCGAAGCTTTATCTTCACAAATTTAAATGTGAAGCGTCTTATAACAAACAAGCTTAGACCCTCGTTTGCACTCAGTATATATACTCTGAAAATTGCTATGTTGGAATGTGAGTTGTTTCCCTTCAAATAAGGCTCTTTATAAGAACTGTGTCACAATATGCAATTTAAATATTACTGAAATAATTCATTCTTATGAGTCTGCATTATCTATTTGGTGCTGGCTGTCAACGTTCAACAAAGGGCTGTCACTGACTGGCGTTTCCGATTTGCTGTTAAGTGCTTGACATGGGTTTGTGACGTTTTCGATTTGCTGTCAAGCGATCTCCATGGGGTTGTGGCGTTTCCATATTGCTGTCAAGTGCTCACCTAGGGACTGACTGTGACGGAGAGCATGAGAAAACTCTCCCATATCCATACTGGTTAAAGGTTTTGCTGAGAAATGTCAGTTCGCACTCCCGTCATCTTGACTGTATAATTTTTCTGCTGTCGTTACGTTCGTTTCTTGTGAATTAAATCTTTCCTAAACGCTCCGAGTTCTGTAGTCTTCTTTTTATTCTGTGTCAGGTTGTCTTTGGGGGTTCGTTAGTCGTGCACTAATTAATATTTTTTTAATAATACTAATTATTTTCATAGTCTCTAACTACCTGACGAATATCGATGTGTGGTGAGGCGTGCAGTCAGTCACGTTCGGGTTTCCAATGCTAATTCAAAATTATTTTCCGTCCATTTCTAAACCCTTAGTGATGGTGTCCAAAGAAAGTGCAACAGCATACCAATCTTTTAAAGTGTCAGGTGCAGAGATGGCAGTGTACTTTTTGGCACAAATCCCTCTAATTTATGTGCTCGTTGCTGAATTAAGTTGATGGATTTATAATACTGAGTGAATTGCTGGCTCGGCGTGAAATCGGCATTTACTGGAAGCGCCCTCTCCCCGCCCTCTCCCCCTCCAGTGCTCAAACAGTGAGACAAAGGTTCTCAAATAGCCGTTTGCACAAAGAACACACAAAACTAGTGGCATTGGACGGAGGCAAACTTTGCCCACCATATGCTGGCATCTTCATTTTGTTTTCAAGTCAAAGTATAATGACAGCTAATGACAGCATTTGGCATGTTGTTTCTGGTCCCTGTGAATGAAGGCATGGCTTGGCACTTTAGCACGACCAACACTGAGTAAATATGGTGACTGAATGGGAAGAGCACAAATCCTTTATTGGCTGATGTCCCCTCACACAAAGTGCCAGGCTGGAGAGAAAACAGTATTTCCCTTTTATGCATTGCTTATAATTGTGCTTCAGAGTGACACCATGCTCACTCATTCAGACACTTTATAGAGAGATGAGAAAAAGATGGACAAAACTCATTCATTCAGAAATCTTAATTAACATTTATGGATACAAAATGATATATAAATAATAGGCATATAAGAAAGGTGTAGAATGAAATAAAAATATTAGTTTTATAATTAGCTAGAGAAACCACGATACCATCCTTTGCTGGCAATAAATCACTGACTTATAAAATCCAGGTATTCCCACAAGTCCACAGACTCATAATTATTCAGTCTGGAAAATATACTATAGGAGGCAACTCACTATAGGAGACGTTCAGTGTGGGTCTGAAAGACAGTCTAATTTTGGTTTTTTGTAGCTCCCTTATTAAGATTTTTAACATCATATTTTAGCCTACTCTGGGTGACACTTTTCTGGTCAGAGTGGTCCTTCAACCAAGGATGTGGCCTTCTAGTACAGACACTGATACTGTATGTACCCTTGCAGTGGCAGAAGCGGTGACAAGTTTGACCAAGTATTACATAACTAGGCAAGTTGAGAACTTGGGACTAAGTTTGGAACCTGGTTGAAATCACTACTTTTATAGTGTTTTAAAGTAATAAAGTCAAAACTATTATTACTATTTAAATTATTATTATTATTAAATTTAAACTATTATTTTATGAATTAATATATCTTTACTTTTATTAAACTTAATAAAATGGTGAGAAGTTGGGTGGCACACCACAACTACTGAAGCATACAACTCTTTGGACATATACTACTAAAGCATACAACTCATTAGACATGTACTACTGAAGCATACAACTCATTAGACATGTACTACTGAAGCATACAACTCTCTGGACATGTACTACTGAAGCATACAACTCACTGGACATGTACTACTGAAGCATACAACTCATTGGACATGTACTACTGAAACATACAACTCGTTGGACATGTACTACTGAAGCATACAACTCATTGGACATGTACTCACTAGACATGCATCTATCACAATGCTCCTGAAATACAGCTATTTTAAATATTTCAAATTTTAAAAAATACACTACGTCATACCCAACTTCATTTAAATAACGGAAACCATAAACAGAATCCTTAACAAACGCAGCGCTAGTATATTTCAGATCAATAATATCCAAAGGGTTTTTGTTTTTGTTTTAATGAGGGGCATGAAGAATTGGGGGATCACAGGTTTTCCACTTTGCGGAAAGGATTAATATTGACCTTACGCATTAATTAAGCGCTTTCAAAGCAAGAGTGTTTTTGTTTACCAAAGATTATAAGCAACGGGGATTTAGTGCATGGATTCAGAAAAGGGATAAAGTGGAGGCACTTATTCAAGGGATTAAGTTGTGGTTCACAAATATGCGCTGTCAATATCGCCTTCTGTATTAAAAGCAGACAAGAAGGTATAAAAATAGATCTGGTAACAGCATTAATATTTGCTTCTGCGACAGGTAATACTCGACACGGGCAGATTCAAATGCCAACGAAAGATCAAAGGCTCAAATAAACGTTACAAGTTCACACTGGTAAGAGAGAGAGAGAGAGAGCTGTAACAGAGAGAGAGAGAAAGAGAGAGGGAGGATGAAAACAAACACTCCAACACATCAGCATTCGCAACCACCATCCGATTCCCAACTGGCCCTGCAAACCGGTACCTCGGTTACTCCGTGAGATAAACAGTGAAGACGCCAATACACAGAATGCAGTGACATAGCTCTGCGCTGGACAGATGCCATGCCCGGAGAGGTATTCAAATGCATGCACGTGCTCTGCACGAACAGGTGTGGGTGGGATGCTTGATGTACGTGTACCGTAAGGTTTGCCGGGAGCATAACTGGCTCATACTGTCATGTATAAGTATGTACATGCTAGCCAGGGTTTGAACTGCCTTGTGAGCTGAATGTCAGATTTGGTTTTCGTCAGCGGATAAAATCTGCAAAGCACAAATGTAGGTATGATTTCGGTTTTGCGGCTTTAGCTCACAGTTTATGACTTTTGTTTTTCGTTTTAAATTAAAAATTGAATATTATGCGTGTATTTGTGTCAAACAGTTTTTGGACTGTATGTTGAGGCGCGAGTTTTGCATTTGTGAGTTCGTTAACAGTGAGTTTGTGTGTGTGAGATGTGAATTCTTTGACTAGTTTCATTACAGCAAGAATAGGAATAACAACTATTATCTGTCACGTATCCTAACCATTTAATCAGATACGATGCTTGTTAGTGGTTCAGATTACCAACTAACCTATGAGCGAGGTAATCACAGCAGTATCTAGAGAGGACAGACTTGAGAATGAAGAACGGCATGTTTAGTGTGCGTGTACTCCTAGAGAATGGTTTGTATTTGTTTAGCGTGTGTGTACTCGTAGAGAATTGTCTGTTTATTATTTTAGTGTATGTGTACTCGTAGAGAAGGGTCTGTATTTGTTTAGTGTGCGTATACTTTTAGAGAATGGTCAATATTTGTTGTGTATGTGTGTGTGTGTGTGTGTGTGTGTGTGCTAATAGAGAATGTCTGCATTTATTTACTCTGTGTGTCTGTGCTGATAGAGAATTGTCTGTATTTCGTGTGTGTGTGTGTGTGTGTGTGTGTGTGTGTGTGTGTGTGTGTGTGTGCTGATAGAGAATGTCTGCATTTATTTACTCTGTGTGTCTGTGCTGATAGAGATTGTATTTGTTTATTGTGTCTGTGCTGATAGAGAATTGTCTGTACTTCATGTGTGTGTGTGTGTGTGTGTGTGTGTGTGTGTGTGTGTGTGTGTGTGTGTGTGTGCGTGTGTGTGTGCTGATAGAGAATGTCTGCATTTTTTTACTCTGTGTGTATGTGCTGATAGAGAATTTTCTGTATTTGTTTAACGTGAGTGTACTCATGAAGAACGGTCAGTGTTTGATTAGCACGAGTGTACTCATGAAGAACGGTCAGTGTTTGATTAGCACGAGTGTACTCAGGTAGAACGGTCAGTGTTTGATTAGCACGAGTGTACTCAGGGAGAAAGGTCAGTGTTTGATTAGTGTTTGAGTTCTTGTATAGTAACTATTTACGCAGAATAGAAACACCTGATAATGGTCGCTTCCTCAAGGTTCGTACAAACCAAACATCAAAGGTTCCGGTGCGTTGTGTTGATCGTGTACAGGGACGAAATATCGTTAACTTAATTAGTCATTTTGAAAAGGAGACAAGCGAATTTCGATAATTTCATATAAAAGCGTCTTTTACAATATTTTGGTGTGCAAAAGAATTTACAACTCTTTAAAACGTTGTCGATTATTTAAGAAAATATTTCCCGTTTCCTTTTACATAATGGAAAAACATATTATTTCCTCTACAGAATTATTACGACAGTTTTGAATCACAACCTATATTAAAGCGAGTAATTAACCCAGGCCATATTATAATCATACTTTATGAGGCGTTGTGATTGTGACAAAGCTCGCATGGAATCATGAGAAACACCCGTGAAGTTGCATTAATTTGCACATCGATGACGCAGTGGAACAGTTAGAAATACACCACGCACAAACACACACACACACACACATACCAGCAACAATTGCAGTCTGCATTAGTGAGTGTGTACGTGCATGTGTGCGTGCGTGCGAGTGTGGTTGTGTGTATGCTTGTGCGTGCACGCGTGTGTCTGCTTGTAGATTTGTGCGCGTATGCATGCAGTTTCAATCGACTTCCGTTTTCTTTCTCTTCAAAATATGCACTTCCTGAAAGAAAAAAGAAAAGAAAAAAAGAATTACTAGATAAACCAAAAATGTTATTTAAGATATAAAATGTTATTTAAGATATAAAATGTTATTTAAGAAATAAAAATAAAATGATTTCTGGAAGAAAGATCTACGCTGGTAATGTAATAACAGAACACCAACAGTAATATTTTTTTTAAATCGCCGTTGCAACACCAAGGTAGTCTCAAACCTCCTTCTGGTGTGCACATCAAGATGTTAAATTAGGTCCAATGTGTAGGTGCGTGTGTGCGGAGCTGACTGTTCACACTAGATAGATTTGACATGTACTCACAAAACTTCAGCGTTCGGGACGAAAGACTCTCTCGCACATCTGTTTCCGTTCATTCTACGCTCGTCAATAAACAGTGAAGCCGCCATACATAGCTAAGCTAATTGTGAACAAAATGGTAGGGTGATGCTGAAAGCTGTGCTATGTAGGAACAAAATGGTAGGGTGCTCTGAAAGCTGTGCTATGTAGGAACAAAATGGTAGGGTGATGCTGAAAGCTGTGCTATGTAGGAACAAAATGGTAGGGTGATGCTGAAAGCTGTACTATGTAGGAACAAAATGGTAGGGTGATGCTGAAAGCTGTGCTATGTAGGAACAAAATGGTAGGGTGATGCTGAAAGCTGTACTATGTAGGAACAAAATGGTAGGGTGATGCTGAAAGCTGTGCTATGTAGGAACAAAATGGTAGGGTGATGCTGAAAGCTGTGCTACGTAGGAACAAAATGGTAAATGATCAAAAAGATATGCATTTGTAGAACAAAACGGTAGGACGTTTGAGCTAAAAGGTAAGTAGCTCTAAAAGCTATGTTATGTGAGAACAAAAAAATCGGCACCTCTAAAGTTATGCTATGTGTGAACAGAATGGCAGCAGGTCTTAAAGCGATACTCTGTATGAGTACAGACCCATTATAGGCTGACCACATGGCTATGACATGTTTATACTTTGACAGTTCTACTTCAAACGTAAACATTTCGAACAAAATAAATTGAAACTTCGCAAGTGTAAGGTGTCCACGAATGCCACAATTTATTTAAATTTATTTAGCAAATAGTCAAAATGTTAGGATGTGAATGGTGACTAATATCATTTAATATTAATTTTAGTTTGCGACTTACTTTAAGGAAAGTTTTTTTTTTCACTTTACATAATTTTAGTTTGCGACTTACTTTAAGGAAAGTTTTTTTTTCACTTTACATAATTTTAGTTTGCGACTTACTTTAAGGAAAGTTTTTTTTTCACTTTACATAATTTTATTTGCGATTTATGACCATTGTCTGCTTGACTGACTATGCATTTCTTGATTGATTTCGACCTTCTTGACTGATAACAACCTTCTTGACTGATCACGACCTTCTCGACTGATAACAATGTTATTGACTGATAACAAACTTCTTGACTGATCACGACCTTCTTGACTGATAACAATGTTCTTGACTGATAGCAACCTTCTTCACTGATCGACCTTCTTGACCATTGATCACGACCTTCTTGACTGATAACAATTTTCTTGATTAATCATGACCTTCTTGACTGATCACGACCTTCTTGACTGACAACAATGTTCTTGACTGATAACAAAATCTTCTTGACTGATGATAACCTCCTTCATTGATCACGACCTTCTTGACTGATAACAACCTTCATGATTAATCATGACTTTCCTGACTGTTAACAATGTTCTTGACTGCTAACAGCGCTCTTGTATGAACTCAACGCCTTTCTTGGTTCTTTATAAAAATATGTACCCAGCATCTCGATAAATGTCGACTATAATGATTAAAACCCGACCTAGCTGATCTTTCTTGACTGGCCAAGATGTTCTTGACTGAATATGGCCACATTTATTGACCAAAGTCTTCTTGTCGGATAAACGACAATAAGCCTAAAGAGTTGATCCCAGTCTTCTAGTCTTGTTGCGGCTTCAAGCATGTAGAGTTTGAATAATCTTAATAGCTACACAAGCCTTGAACTCAGAGGTTATAGCGCTGTGGCTAACCTCACTAGCTTCTGTGATTCATCTTGACTGAAGGAAGCACGTTATGGTTCGTTTCTGTACCAGGTCGGCATACGTCAGACATGCAATGCCTCATCTACAATTTCGCCATGAAGCAATGAAGATTCAACATGATGCGATGAAAGAGAAAAGAGTGGGGAAAATCGCTGCTGTGCCAACAGTGCTGAAGTGAGCATTTTAGATTTCAAAAGGAAAATATCTATAATTAATTATACTATATGAAAAGTTTCAAGTCCGCAACATTCTAAAAAATTTTATAGACTTAACTGACAGCATTTTCCTTCTAAGTGCTTAACGGTCATTACGTCATTACGTCATTTAACTATTCGTTACTTTGCCTCTTTAAGCTATGTATGACATTCCAAAAACTCGAAACGACTTTTTACTCTAAAATCAAGCCTTAAGCGCACACACTATTGAGATAATGCAGTTTATATCATTCTCAAGCCATAAACAAAGTGCAATAACTGTAAAACAGCCAACGCTTTATCAAACGCTCGGCTGTAAATGCTCCACATGCGACCTGAGTATAGGATACCCACTTTTCTAGGAATCTGCTTGAAAGCGGATCATTATCATTATACCCATAATAAGGTAACGGTGCTTAGTGCGTCTGTTAGTAGTAAATATTTGTTTGAAAATGTAGAGGCTTTTTCAATTTTAAAAAAAAATTTCTTGCGTGTTGTTGATTTTTTAAATTTATTTATCTTTTTTTTAGTTGCTGTTTTTTTTTTCTCGGCAATAATTGGCACAAGCAAGCTTATAAACCTTAAGGACGTGTATTTTCTTGAATGGCTACTGTTTCTAAAAAATGTAACTGTAACAAATGGAATAAACTAAATAATTAATAATATTAAATACAAAATGTTATTATACAAATATCATTTAACTATAATTTGCACATTTAAAGTATAGACTGAGACACACACACTCGTCTTGATCTTTTGTTTTTAAATTAAGGACCATAATGAAATATTTTTTTAAAATTCAAACAAAAACTAGAAAGATAAAAATGCAAACATTATTTGCTGTTATAATCTCGATACTAGCTGTTTTCTAAAACGAATTTTTGAATAAATAATTATCTAGGAATTCTGCTGCAGATCGCTGAGATTGTGCTTGTTCATGGTTTGCTCACCTGCATTTCATGGATACTGACCAATCACGTACATCGTATCAAAATATTCTATAAATATCCCAACACTTACTAACAGGCTTAGATGGACCGGAAGGTGATGTGTGTTGCCGCACTTGACGGTTCTGTACAAGTATAGAAATCAGTCTTTGTTTCCTCACCCTTACACCCATCCCTGTGTTACTCCAAGATAACGTTTCTTAGAATAATTTTAGCTGCTTCATGTTAATATCAACAGCTAATCTTTGCGGGACCCACAAGCTTCCGTTAAACAGGTGTCTCTATGTTAACTTCACAGGAAGCATGACCGGGTGTGCTGTGTATGTGTATGCTGGGAGAGAGGGGGCATAATAAACGTAGACCTTGTTGAATAATAATGAAATTTGCGTTTGTTTCTTCCTTCCTATAGTGCAACCACGCTTTTGATCGCTTCTCAGAGTAAATATTTGTTATGGATTGTATTCAAACTTGTACGGCTTTAATAAACTGAGAAGGAACATTCATTAACAGAGCTCAGACTCATTGTAATCGCCCACAACTGCCGCCACTACCACTTCTTTCAGCCCTTCCTTCACCTCTTAAAATATCATCATCATCCCAGCGTGACCACTACCATCGTTACGAGCATCACCATGACCACTACCACCAATAGGACGTCACCATAACCACTACTACCAAAATGAAGTCACCATAACTGCTACTGCCAACATGACGTCACCATAACCACTACTACCAATAGGACGTCACCATAACCACTACTACCAATAGGACGTCACCATGACCACTACTACCAAAATGAAGTCACCATAACTGCTACTGCCAACATGACGTCACCATAACCACTACTACCAAAATGAAGTCACCATAACTGCTACTGCCAACATGACGTCACCATAACCACTATCACCGTTACGACGTCACCATATCCATTTCCATCAATATGCCGTCACCGTAACCACTTCCACTATGTGACATAACCATAACCACTACCACTGTTAAGACGTCACCATAATAACTACACCGTTGTGACGCCACTATAACCATTACCATCGTTATAAAATCACCAAAATCACTATATTCATTATGACATCACCATAATCACTACCAGCAATATAACGACCATAGTGACTTCCACCATACTACCACCTTCATCACACCCAAAGTTTTATTATGCCATTATTCCATTAAGTGTCTACGAAAAACGAGGAAAGTTTATTAGTTGAACATAAAAAAGGTCCAGAGGAAGGTTCGACAAAGATGACATTTATTCTTTCAGCAGGTCAAGGTCACTGCATATGCTCTGTTGAGCACCAGAACCCGTGTCAGTTAGTGAGCAAACGCTCTGTTGATTACGAAACCACTGTTTCAGAAAGTGAGCAAATGTTTTGTTGAGTATGACACCACAATGCGAGTCCGTCAGCAAATGCACTGTTGAGCACGACACCAGTATCAATCAGTCAGCAAATGCACTGTTTTGTAACAATGTCACAAGTTTATTTTTCACAATAGAATTGTCAGTTCATTACATGTTCATCTACCATGCTGTAGAATGTTCTACGAGCCGCTGTTCTCTCAAAGAATATCTCGGTACACCTTTGCTGTATTAGTTCCCTCAAGCAGAACAAAAATGTAGCAATTTCCAGTAACTTTCCTATACCAGAAATTGTACAATGTAGTAGAGCATTCGGTGGTGTCATACATTAACAGAGTGCAGTGTATCCTTACACTTACATCCTGGGGTAGAGATTTCTTCAATCTACCATGGTTGTAGTGATTTATAAATCAATAAACTGGGAAATTCTAGAAATTCCAGAGATTCCAGAATTTAAAAAAGGTTGCTTCTTCCTTGTAAAATATAATCAGGGAACAAAGGCTAAGTTTACCAGTTTATTCATCTTAACTCCATTCTTTCTTACATTCAAGTCTCAACTTACAGTTTCCAGCAACAGAATTTATTAGCCTGATACATGCATCCAGCACAATAAATACAACTTAATAATTTATGAACATGTTCACCAGAAATAATGTCATATGTGTAACATATGAGATGCAAGCATCATAATTCACAATTGTAGAATTAATAGTCTACTCACATAGTACACCTCTACATAAAACGCAAGTATAATATAGCAAAATGCACGAAATATTTTTTAAAACTCATTCTCTCTCAATCAATCAGTTAATTCACCATTAAGCTTATGGCGCCTTTCACGACTGGACTCTGCCGGTCAATGGGCAAGTAAACTGGTGAGTACAGACAGCAACGCCGGGAGTGAGCAAATAAACTGGTGAGTACAGACAGCAACGCCTGTCACTGAGCAAGTAAACTGGTGAGTACAGACAGCAACGCCTGTCAGTGAGCAAGTAAACTGGTGAGTACATACAGCAACATCAGTCAATGAAAGACTAAAGTGGTGAGCATAAACAAAAGCAATGTCAGTCAATGAGCAAGCAAACTGAAGTCGTCATAATTCATGTAACCTCATGATTGTTCTAATGCCAGCAGGACATATTTAATTTTTTTTTTCAATCCGTCCAAAAAACTTTTTTTTTCTGAGCCGTAATGTACGTCTTAGGTTCTCGATAAATGATATTCAGCAAGTAATCATTGTGTAAATACAAGAATACCGAAGATTTTACATTATAAATTACCGTAGTTCAAGAGCTTTTAGTATTAGACAATAATGTTGTTCAGGAAAAAGAGGGAGGAATCAAAAATCGGATATTTTTTCCCCCTAAAATGTTCTCTGAGAGACTATCGGATATAGGGTTATTTTAAACACAAGGCTAAACATAGCTCAGGCTTTCTGAAAACTTTATAAAAACTTTGATTTTTTAATTTTTTTTTTAGGGGGGGAGTGAGTTTTTTGTGTGTGTGTGTGGTTGCTTTTGCTTTCTGGTTTCTGAGTCATGCACAGGTTATGCAGCTCCTTTGACTTTCTTGTTCGCTCAATCGAAAGTTTTCAACACCACTACGAGTTCTATTGACTGGCTAATAAAAACATACTTTTCTTTAGTTATCATATTCGCCAGTGTTTCCATTCTATTGACTGGATAATAAAACATATTTTGCCTGTAATTATTACATTCACAAATATTTCCACTCGTTTAATTGAGATTGAAAAATAGCATCATGTCTGTGTCACAGTCTGATAAAAATGTCCGACTTGGTGACCTACTTGTTTGTTTACTTCAAATATTGAGATTTGAAACCCTTGTCCCCTTTGTTCAAAGCTTTCCTCTATCGAGATGCTTCTAGAACAGGTCAAGATGTTATGTAACTTTAGGTCCATTGTCCAGGTTCTCGAACCAACTACATACCTCGCGATCAGTCACGTGATATGCTTTATGCTTTTCTATAAATATGGGTGCACGCTTCCGTTCCTTTACTGCGAGAACACAATTAGCTACATCCACTGGCTAACTTGGGTCATGCGGCAGCTGACGAGCAGATGAGAATCATACCTTCGACTTCTCATAAAGGTACCATTTTATCTGATAGTATTTTGTATATCTTGATTAAGTATGTATTTGTGCTATGTATTATATTATTTCCATATATGCTTGAGCACGGTCCAAAGAAATGGCTGAAAAACCTATAAGTTATGGAATATAAATTTATTGTAACTCTTTTTCCATTTGTAACTTTAATTTATATTGTTTTAATTCACTAAGAGCCAGAATGCCTGTGCTCGAAATGAATTTCTCATGTAATTCAATTATTGCGTGTAATTTTAATTGTAAATTGTGATGCGCTTTGCTTTTGAATTACCCCTTTTGTATGAACATTAATTTAACGTTGTAACTATTTTTATTTGGGACGTGCTTGAGTAGGAGCGTGTTAACTGAAATTACATTAGAACACGTTACTTCCTCAGGTCGGCTTGTCTTGGGCTTGGCTTTACCTTTGCCTTTGCCTTTGCCTTTGTTCCGTCTGGTATGAACTGGTTGAACTCTAAGTGTGAGTTCTACCACGCCACTGAAAATTCAAGTTCACTAGCTACATAAAAGGGACACCTTTCCTGTGCGCCACGTGCGTCGTCGCTATAGTGAGACTGTGAAATAGACTGGCTGACTGAATAAAGAGACCAGGCAGATACAGACAATTACAGCTGAGTATTCCTCAGTGTACATTCAAATATCATAAGACAATCAATTGGCTATTCGTTGGTTAAAGACAATAAGCACGTACATGCAAAGAATCGAGAAATAGACTATTCGCGCTCGTATTTGATTATTGTTAACTTGTTAAAACTTTATTAAATCTTATTTTCTTTGTTAAAACCTCTTAGTAGTTAATTTTTATGCATAATAGACCTATAGATTTTCTTAGATTGAATGGGGGCGGATGAGCTGAATGAAAATAACGAATGCATATTAATTTAGAGGAATTTAACGGTTTTCAATCTAGCTAAAGTTCGCAATTTATCAGTTTGTAAATTTGTCGTCTGTACTACAAGACACACTTTTAATTAGTCAAATGATAAGTTGAGCAACCAGTCTGCATAGGATATGAGAGAAGGAATTAATTATATTTAAAGTCCTTAATTATTCTAGGGCAGGGTCTATAAATAAATACTGGAAACGTAACAGTCTGTCTGTCTGTCTGTCTGTCTATCTATCTATAATATATACATAGGGATGCCAACGCCACTAGTTAATAATTATGGCTATTACTATTAATTATTCTTTCATAACTAATTACAAGTGATGAGAATCTTAATTTATTTTAATAATTCTCCAGAAGAAACACCACTCATCTCCCTCACTTGGCGGATATGCGGACACTGTAAACGGTTTTCTCTTCCACATCATTAAAAACTAACATTTACCGTCACACAATATTGCATAGGTGGAAAACTTCTTACTAAAGGAGGAGACAAATCCGATTTTAATCTATATTTAGCGAGCCCCATCCATCCACTTTCTTCTCCAACATATGTTTTATCAATATGTGTAAGAAGGTCAATAAATTTATTAAATCAACAATCAAATATACATATGACAAATTCAATGAAATGATTACTTGACACGTTCAAATAATTTCTATATTTCACAATCTTATATCCAAAGAAAATACAATTCAACAATTTAATACAAATCACAGAGTAGTTCTTATCAGAGAATATAAATGGAATTATTAGAGATAAACAATAATAGCCTTTACATAAACTGATTTAGTCAAAGCCAAAATTGTCTTCCACATGCTTTTTTTCCTACAATGTCACAAGTTTATTGTCCATTTCAATTCACTTGTCTCTCTCCACACACGTTAAAAAACAATGATGGGCTGTTATTCTCTTGAAGCCAAACCTGGGTGCCCTCTTTTGCCATTTCAGTTCTTCAAGCAGAATAACAATTACAGCAACTCTAATATTTCCTTATACCAGAAATTGCTTATGTAGTTGGCATATCTTGCCGCCATACTTCAAATGGAGTGCAGTGTATCCTCCACACTTTCACACTGCTTCCCACCTCTATTATGGTCAGTCATAGTAGTTCACAATCAGCAAACCAGGAGGTTCAAATCATACCTATAGAAAAACGAAAAGGCTGCTGAACCTAAAAAAGTATAACCAGGAAGCAATACTAAGTTTCCAGTTTATAGCTTTATTACTTCATTCTTTCTTACTGTTACATTCCTTATTATTATTATTATTATTCAGGGTATCTTCGTGACTTCTGTCGACTTTCGGAATCTTACCAAGTTCCAAGTTCAGGCTATACGGAGGTTGTAGGCACTTCCTTGTAGTGGGGTGAGTCTGTGGTTTCCAGGTAGTTTATGCAGATAAACTTCCAACACAGATGTTGTTCCCCTAAGCTCCCATCACTACAGGTATCTCTTCTGCTTTTACATTCCAGTCTCGATTTCTAATCTGAGGTCATGGTATTATTCTATTGTTTCCTCTTTCTTTTGTTTTTATGTTTCTATTATTGTTGTTATTGCGCTCCTGCTGAGGCTGTTGCTTTAACTGTCCTGCAAATCAAACGTATGCTTGAACGCTGTTGAACATCGTCTGTCGGTGAACTGCTCTTACCTTACTTCAGTAAATGTGATAATTATAGTCACCTACTCTATCACATTTACTGACGTAAGGTAAACTGTTACCTACACTACCCTTATCTTATTCCAGTAAATGTGATAATTATACAGTCACCTTACACTACCCTTACCTGACGTCAGTAAATGTGATAATTATACAGTCACCTTACACTACCCTTACCTTACGTCAGTAAATGTGATAATTATACAGTCACCTACACTACCCTTATCTTATTCCAGTAAATGTGATAATTATACAGTCACCTTACACTACCCTTACCTGACGTCAGTAAATGTGATAATTATACTGTTACCTAAACTACTCTTATCTTACTCCAGTAAATGTTATAATTACACTGTTATCTTTACTGCTTTTATTTTACGCCAGTAAATGTGATAATTACACTTTTACCTACACTGTTCTTGCCTTTCGCCGGTAAATGTGATAATTAGACCTTTAGATTCACTGGTTTGCTCACGCTTGTGGTCATGGCAACTGATGTTTACTAACAGAAAACTGTTAAATTAATGCGAAAGCAAGCCAAGCGTAAAGCGATAGTCTCCAGACGCAAGCATCTGCCCAATATTTCGCAGGGTGCAGTGCTTTCTCTCTCTCGCTTGCTCGCTCTCTCGCCTCCCCTTCTCCTTCATGCAAAGGTTAAGAAGTGATAGCTGTATTGGACAAGCAATCTGCTTCCCCACCTTTTGATGCTACTGATGGTAGTAATATAATCCACAAAGGCTGAATCTGTAATTAACTTGTCTGGAATTTGCAACTGGTATGCATTGGATTTTTAAAAATAAAAATAAATATGCACACACAAATACACACCAAATACACACACTCTCTCACACACACACAAATACACACCAAATACACACACACAAATGCACACCAAATACACACACTCTCTCACACACCCACAAATACACACCAAATACACACACTCTCACACACACACACACAAATACACACCAAATACACACACTCTCTCACACACACACAAATACACACCAAATACACACACTCTCACACACACACAAATACACACCAAATACACACACTCTCTCACACACCCACAAATACACACCAAATACACACACTCTCACACACACACACAAATACACACCAAATACACACACTCTCTCTCACACACACAAATACACACCAAATACACACACTCTCATACACACAAATGCACACCAAATACACACACTCACACACACACAAAATGAGGAATACCGTGAGTCATATCTTAAGACTGTATGGTCACTGGCTGTCAGCACTAATGATCTTAAAATATTTTGAACATTTGAGTGAAACGATAGAGTATTTGCTCAGTGTGAACAGTTTCGGATTTAGTATTCGCTAATGGAGATTCATATGGGTTTAGTTTGCACTAAGTGTAAGCCATTAGGCCTTAGGGCTTAGTCTTTACTGTGAGCCAATTGGATTTAACCTGTATTGACCGAGAGCCCGTTGGGCTTAGTCTTTTCGTAAGTGAGATTCATTTTAGGTTTATGGGTTTAGCGTGCAGTAAGTGTGAGCCATTGTGGTTTAGCCCTTGCTGAGTGAGCCAGTTAAGTCTTTACTGAGACTCTTTTTTTGTTTGTTATAAAAGTGAGATTCATTTGGTTGTACTTTGCACTAAATGTGAACCAGTTAAGTTTATACTAAGTGAGAGCCTGCTGGGTTATCTTTTCATACAGAGAAGATTAATTTGAGTTTAGTTTGCACTACGTGTGAGCCAATTAAGTCTTTACTAAGTGAAAACCTCTTGGGCTGTCTTTTCATAAAAGTGAGATTCATTGGGTATAGTTTACAATGAGCCAATTAAATCTTTACTAAGTGGGAATATGTTGGGTTGTCTTTTCATAAGTGAGATTCGTTTGTGTTTAGTAGGTTGCAGGCAAGTGAAAGGCAAGTAGTTTAAGACATTACTAAGTAAGAGCCAATTGGGTTTAGTATTTACAAGTGAAATGCATTTGATTTTAGTCTTTACTAAAAGTGCAATATTTGGGTTTAAATTTTGCTAAGTGAGAGTTATTTGATTTTAGCTATTACAAAGTGTGAACAAGATGAGTGCAGTCATTACTAAGTGAGATTTATTTGAGGTTTAATGAAAGTTTAATCTTCACTATGTGAGAGCTGTGTAGGCTTAGTCTTAGTGTGAATCACTTGGGTTAGTTCTGCTATGCACAAAAGCATTTGGGTTTAGTCTTTACTTACTGCTAACTAAATAGATTTCTCTTCACTATATAGATGTTAGTCATTTTAGATGCAATATTCACTAAGTCTGAGCGAGTTAACTGAGACTTTAATAAGCGCGATCTGATACAAATCGAAATGGTCTGCATTCAAAGTGAGCCAATGAGCCAACGATTCTAAAGTTTTAATTAAATATACGCCATTGGATTTAGACTTTACTAGGTGTGAGTCACATAAAAATAAGTCTTTAGTAGGAATGAACCACATGGCTCACTAAATCTACGCGAAAGTGTGAGGCAAAGAATATAGTATTGTACTGACTGTGAGCCAGTGGATTTCATTATAATGTGAACCGAAACTGAATTTAGTCTCTTCATAGTGTGAGTTCAAAAGTTATTATCTTTTCGGGATAATGATTCTATGTACAGTTAACCATTATTAATAAATAGTTTCGGGGTAATGATTCTATGAACTGTTAACCATTATTAATGAATAGTTTCGGGATAATGATTCTATGAACTGTTAACCATTATTAATGAATAGTTTCGGGATAATGATTCTATGAACTGTTAACCATTATTAATGAATAGTTAACAATTAGAAATAAATTTTTCGCACTAAAATTAACTCATCGGTAACCAAACAAAATATTTTATTTCATTTATTTGCGCCAGTTTGTAATAATTAGAATCTTAAATAGAAACACGTGTATTTAAAACGTACCTTAAAGTATATCACTGCTGGGATCATAAATAGAAACAAATGCATTGAACGTTTTCTAGCGTACATCAATGCTTTTGATCATAAGCAAATGTATTTAATATGTTTTCGGGTGTATTTCACGGATTTTTATCATAAACAGCAACAGATGTTTTTAATATGTATTCTAGTGTATATCACTGAATAGTAAACTACCAATCACAGTAAAGATTTAAAGACATCAGCAGAAACTAAACAGACAATATAAGGCTAACAATCAACATATTTCTCGTTGGGTAAGGGAATTTAAAAGCTAATACCGGTCGCTCCCAAATAACAATGCAACATAAAGCTGGCCATGTGAAAAAACTCCTACGTGTTTGATTTTAAGTCGCATTGAGAGAGCGAAAATTCGAGCAAATGACCTTGACCGTCTTGATGAATACTTTGAACCCGACATGCAACATAAACTGGTCATGTGAAAAACTCCTATGTGCTCGAAGGTCAAGGACACTTTAGAGTCACTGAAAAATCTCCCACATGCTCAAGGGTAAAACTGGTCATGTAAAAAAAAAAAAAACCTCCCACATTTTCGAAGGAATGTGTTATACACAGAAAAAAGATGGAAAACTGTATGAGATTAGAATGGTCTACACTATGTATTTTTAATGATATGCTGTCAAGCCCACAGACTTGCAAAACCGTTTTATTAAAAGTGAAAAACATAGGATTTGAGTTTGTTGTGGGTACTGTTCATTTTACAGTACTGTACGTTGTGCAGCTGAATGCGAACAATTTTGAAAAAGAAAGAATATTTTGCTTGTCAATTTGCTTCAATTTGACCCTTGCAAAAGGAGACTGGATATGCGACACGTAACTCCATTACAGCTGGTGACAGCGGAATACCGTCCAGTATGTGTTATGTCTGTGTGTTAATTGAAAATGTCACAAATTCCAAACAATAATTTAAAAATATTTATTGTCTTGAACAAATACTTTCCCACGTGTAGGCCCAACTATAAGTTCAAATGAGATGATATTTTATCGTAGTAAACATTAATTGTGCTCTGTGGATGAAAGAGAAAATACACGTGCAATATACTTAAACAGTACTTAGCTGATAAGAGAGAGAGAGAGAGAGAGTGAGTGAGTGAATGAGTGAGTGAGAATAAGTAAAAGGGAGAAGATGAATGGGAGTGTGCAGAGAGTGAGACAAATAATATATGAGAGTGAGACAATAATGAGATAAAATAAATGAGAACGGCAGGGCGATAGTACAGTATGTTGAAGGATATAATAAAAATTGAATAACCTACTTTTAGATCTCGGCTCCGTGTTGATTCTAACCAGGCTCACTGAGTAGCATACATCTTGGTACATTACAACCAGCCACTGGGACGACTATGTTTGGAATTTAAATAGCAAGTCGTAAAACTCAATAAATAACCATCTTTCGGAGTTTGTGTTTAACACCACCCCAAAATAGTGGATCAAGTCAGCGTTATTTTAAAGTGTGGGTCAAACAGTTCGACAACAGCCACCGACGGAGGGTAGTTGAGGGTGTGCGCGAAACTGGTACGACCTTCTTCAACCTTTCAGGCAGCCCTCCCTCCCTCCACCTCGAACACAAGTGTGAGGTCTGTGGGTCCCACTGGGGCACTCCAGATCAGATAATGTCTGATGAAGAAATGATGAACACAAGCTCCAGTGGTGACGTAAAACTGCTATCGAAACACACGCACACACACGCACACACACGCACACACGCACACACACACACACACATACACACACACAGTTCGATAATAAATGATATACTTTATTATTTTAAATCTGCACTTACTTGCAAAGTTCTTAGCTGCACCCTTTGAAGTCAGTAGTTAGCATACAAACTCCCATCGCTTCCTACCCTCCATAATCCCTCACTCATTTGAAAGTACTTTATTTCCATTTGCAAAGTTTTCATTTTGTCTTCTCCTCTAGATATAAAACGCGATTTTCAGCGGATGGTTAAGTTGTTTCAAAACTCTTCAGAAATAAAACTACAAAACAAGGGAAGCTGTCCAGCTATTAGTGCCTGCAATCCCCAAGGTCATCTCCGAATGAAATGACAGGTGTTATGTAATGTGTCAAATGCCTGGTATTTGCACAACGTAGGATTTGTGCGTTAGTGGCTGTCTCCCTAAACGATGTCTTGTAGTTTCACCCATATGTGATCCACGCAAAATTTGATAAGCAGTGCCAGAGGAAATGGTCAATTTAAACGACTTATCCTTGCCGTCAACATAAAATTTCATTAATGTGTCACTGAAAAGCGGCCATTTTATAGTGACATTATTATTGTCTGTCGTCATCATACAACTTTAGTAGTACATCAGTGGAAAGAGAACAGATTCCAACAGCTACATACTATTAATACTACTTTTATGTAGTCAGATGAATATGACGTATTAGCCATAGACATGTTCGTAAATGGGAAATTCACACTATAATCATATATATGTCTAGCTATATGAATTCACAGATATAGTCAATAGTGTGGGCATCATAGACTGTATCTAGCAATTGAAATGTCACAGATATAATGAACAGTGTCGCCACCATAGATTGTATCTAACAATAGGAATTCACAGATAGAATCAACATGTGACCATCATAGATTGTATCTAGCAACAGGAATTCACACATAATTAACAGTGTCGCCACCATAGATTGTATATAACACAGATAGAATCAACATGTGACCATCATAGATTGTATCTAGCAACAGGAATTCACACATAATTAACAATGTGGCCATCATAGATTGTATCTAGCAACAGGAACGTCACAGGTATCACAAACGTGTAAGAATGTAGATGTCATAGATATATCTATCAAATAAAAATCACATGGTATTCAACAATGGACAACAATATAGACATATGTCTCTAGAAATTTGTCATCGCAATCATTTCTATTAACGCGACTGTGACATATTCATCAGTGAGGACGTAATAAGCACAAAAATGTGGACTTATAAAGGGTGACGTGACCATCATAGATATATTCATCAAAGAGAAGCATCACAAACATTTCTAACAATGATCGTCACATTAATATTTATTAATGAGAGCATTACAAACATATCTAACAATGATCGTCACATTAATATTTATTAATGAGAGCATTACAGACATATCTAACAATGATCGTCGCATTAATATTTATTAATGAGAGCATTACAAACATATCTAACAATGATCGTCACATTAATATTTATGAATGGGAGCAATACAAACATATCTAACAATGATCGTCACATTAATATTTATTAATGAAAGCATCACAAATACATCTAAATAGTAATAATGATTTTTAATTTAGGAACGTGAGCGTCACATTAATATTTATAAATGAGGGCCTCACACATGTATCTATCTAACAATGAGAGCGATACAGATACTTATATTCCTTGCTTGATAAAGGACGTCGTTTTGTTGTCTCTCAGTAATCTGTTTAAAAATTCTCTTACTCAGCAACTTAATTGTAGACTCGTAAAAATGTATTTCTCTCAATGAAAGACACCTGCAGGGGAAAGATGCTATTATAAAAAAAGAAGAAGAAGGAAAGAAACAGTTAAAGGGGAAAGAAACTTGGTTTGACTTCGGAGCACATACTACTCGAGAGTAATTAGTCGGTAAATATTTTACGCTTAAAAAAAAAAAGGAAAAGCTATTATTGCGCTTATACTTTAGCACGAAGGACACGGAAAGAGCTATATGATTCCAACGACTTAGAAACAAAGGGTGGGTAGAGAAACACTCGACATTCAAATAGAAAGAAGCAAAGGGTACTAGAGAGAAACACTCGAAATTACTAGATCCAAAGGTTAGGTAGAGAAACACTGGACATTCACTGGAAACAAAGGTTAGGTAGAGAAACACTGGACATTCACTGGAAACAAAGGTTAGGTAGAGAAACACTGGACATTCACTGGAAACAAAGGTTAGGTAGAGAAACACTGGACATTCACTGGAAACAAAGGTTAGGTAGAGAAACACTGGACATTCACTGGAAACAAAGGTTAGGTAGAGAAACACTGGACATTCACTGGAAACAAAGGTTAGGTAGAGAAACACTGGACATTCACTGGAAACAAAGGACTGGAAACTCGCGAGAAACGAAGGGTGGGTTAAAAAGACTCATCAATGAGGTAAAAAGAGACTCGCCAATAACGAGAAACAGGTAGAGAAAAAGTGGCCACTCCTACCTCATTCAGGCTTGAAAGTACCTCAAAACACTGGTGTATAACGATCTTCCGGTACGAAATGAATCAATCACATTTGTGCAAGAGTTAAATTCGCGCGTTCGGCAAAATAACGCACAAGTGGTGATATGGGATTGCATGCCTCATGCCAGTTATTGGTGTTGTATTTACTTCATTGCTGTTTCCCTGTTATTTATTTATAAGTTGTATCGTTTTTTTAAAAATAACACTTTTTTCTTTATCTGCGGGAGATTATACTAGCAGCACGCCAAGCAAATAAATTTGTTAATTCCATGAACATTACGTCAATTTATTCTCAGCCAGCTTAATGTAAACAGCAGCAATTCTCGCCTTTGATCTACCCACCCAAGTGCAAACGATTGCAGTGTGTCTGACAAACATTCGAATAGTTTACTTTACAATCCTGTAAAAGTCGTTTTTGCTGGGGAATTTCAATTAAAAAGTTCGGATTTGTAAACTGTTTATGAAATGCTGTGCGAATTAGATACCTGAATTATGTCGTATGTATGTATAAAATGTGATTATCATGTATGTATAAGCAGTTGAGATGTGATTAATCCATGTATCGATAAACAGTTTAGATGCAATTACAGCATATTCGCACAAGCAGTTTACATGTGATGACAGCATATACGTAAGCAATTTAGATGGGATTACGTCATGCATGTATAAGCAGTTTAGATGTGATTACGCTTAAATATATATCAGCAGTTTAGATGTGATTACGTCATCTGTGTACAAGCACTTTAGATGTGATTAAGTTCGAAATACGTTCACACTAAGATTTACATTAAATTTTCTTTTTGTCTATTGCCTAAGGAAATTAACAGTAAATTGTGCATTTATACGTATAGTAATTTAATTCAACTGCTTTCAAATGTCACGTCTTTTTAATTAAACTGATTGTAAAGTTGGCATTGCAGATGTACGTCAGCTAAATAAATACCAAAGATGTTTGCACAAGCTGTAAGATAATACTCTCATTGTATGGCGTATGGAATGAATAAACGGTTGTTTCAGTACGACTATACATTTTCTGAGCTTATGGAGCTGTAAACAAACAGTCCTTCTTACTGAACACCATAATTCCGAGTCTTGTTCTGTGTCAAAAATAGTCCCAAACTCCTTGTACTAAACACCAGTAGTCTTGTCTTGTTCTGTGTCAAATAGAGTCACAAGCTTGTATTAAACATCGATGGTTTGGTCTTGCTCTGTGTTAACCACAGCCATAGTTACAAACATTCTTGTATTTAATATCAATAGTCTTAACATCTTTTGTTCTGTGTTAACCACAGCCATAGTTACAAACATTCTTGTATTTAATATCAATAGTCTTAACATCTTTTGTTCTGTGTTAACCACAGCCATAGTTACAAACATTCTTGTATTTAATATCAATAGTCTTAACATCTTTTGTTCTGTGTTAACCACAGCCATAGTTACAAACATCCTTGTATTTAATATCAATAGTCTTAACATCTTTTGTTCTGTGCCAATCAGAATCGTAAGCATCCTTTCTTTAAAATCATGGCATAATGTCTTACTCTATGTCCATCACAGTAACCTGTATTTAAAGAAAATACTTGGTTGCCTGCAGCTGTATAAATTGTACGTAGGGAAACAGTCCTTTCATATATCTGCTAAATGTCCTGCAACTACAAACACCCCTCATACTCTGTCCCCACCCCCAATCTCCTGCGCAAAATCGGCCAGGACCGGAAGCGCTTCCCATAAATTGGGTAAGTATATACACACAATAATACTGTTAAATATTATGGGAGTCATATTAACTTTTTCTAAAATGTCACTTTGCCCTTAACAGAAGTTTTCTCGATCCTATAATTAAAGGCGCATGTTCAGGGAATGGGGGTATGGGGTGACGGCCTATTCCCTTTATGCTCATTGATTTTTTAAACAGCACTTTGAAACGCAAACAAAAACTGGATTCGCTGAACTAATATATATTTTCTTTAAGGGTTCCCACAACAGCAATGTACTCTGGTTCTTTAGTTAGGCGGAGTTTCTTAGAAGGAAAGCAATATGTAGAGCAATGTTAAGCTGCTTTCACACTGAATGTTTATGTAAATTATATTATTGCATCGCTAATAATTTAAATGACGATCCTATAACTATTTTAAATCAAAGCTTATAATTCATTTCATCAGTGCACTATTAATTAAAGTAACTAAAAAATGTAAATGAATTAAAGTAATTAATAAACATTCAAGCCGATTTCTATATGAACGAAATTTTTTATTAATTTACTCTTTAACCAAATCCACTGTAAACTATATAAAAATTGTGCGCATGCTTTTTATAATGTCAACCTACATTGAATATAAACATGAATTGTTTCTAGAATAGAATTATAAATATTATAATTTTTTGTAATTTTCCCACATAAACTCATTCAATTAAAAGTGTGTCGGCTCTTGCGTCACAATTTCACTTTCAATAGAAATTAACCTCTCAGGTGACGCACGCCACTGACAGAACTTGAAGTGAAAGAAGAATTAGAATGTTTGTCGAATGCAAGATGTTCCAGGTGACGGGGTAGGATGGTGAAACAGTACTAGCATTTGTTTGCTAGTCATGAATTGTTAACAAAAATAATATCACAGAACATCTGAAGAAGGATTTTCAAAGAACACCGGTTAACCTGTTCGCAGTGATATAATGCTGAGAGAAGACAAGACTCGAGTTCAGGTATTCGCGAAAAAAGATGACTAGAAGGGATACAGTACTAGGTGACTTTCAACACGCTAGCCGTGAAACAGAGAATGTTGGAAGCGTTAGCTCTTGTAGAACTGCAAAATGACTACTGGAAAACAGAGAATGTTGGAAGCGTTAGCCATTGAAGAACTTCAAAATGAGTACTGGAAAACATCTAACGGATTCTCAGTACACTAACCGCGATACAGAAACCGGTGGACTACGAGAAAACATAGAGTGCTAAGTGATTCTCAACACTATGGTCGTGATACAGAGAATGAAGGACGGAGATTCAAACCTAAAAACCCTCAATAGCTGAACCATATAGTGATGGTATGGAGACTGGTTGGAAGAATAGGGGTCGGCTGTTTTCTATGTTATAAAGGAATATGGTTGTGTGGCTTTCTTTGGTTTGATTGTACTAAGGATGGGCGGGATGTCCATGTGAGGGTTTTATGGTTGGTGCCGTTTGTTGTGGATGTCAGGTAAGTGTGGCAATGCTGTCTCTCGGAATCAAGGTAAGTCTGGTCTGTCTAGGGATGGGGATTTTACAGTGTAATTTGTCTGGTCTGTCTGGGGATGTGGATTTACAGGGTATTTTTCTGATCTGTCTAGAGGTGGAAATTTTATAGTGTATTTGTATGTCTCCTAATCGTATTAATTTTTGTTAATTTCTGTTCTTGGTTTTCAGTTTGGACATCTATTATTTTATCAAACTACCATCAAGTCCATGGTGGGGTGCTACAAGATGCACTTCTTCTCGAGCCAAGATTGGTTGTATCATGTGAGTCAATTTGAGCCAAGATTGGTTGTATCATTTGAGTCAATTTGAGTCAAGATTGGGTGTATCATGTGAGTCAATTTGAACCAAGATTGGTTGTATCATGTGAGTCAGTTTGAGACAAGATTGGTTGTATCATGTGAGTCAGTTTGAGCTAAGATTGGTTTAACATGTGAGTCAGTTTGAGCTAAGATTGATCGGTTGTATCATGTGAGTCAATTTGAGCCAAGATTGGCTGTATCATGTGAGTCAATTTGTGTGTATATGATATGTGACATGTAAAACTATGTCTGCTGTGTCAGAATATCTGTGTTTATGTCCGTCGCCTGGGTAACCAATCTGGCAAACGTGAAGATAGCAGAGTTATTTTCGTCTTGAGTGAGAAGTTGTTAATTCTTTTGCATTCTTTCAAGCCATACTCCCCTTCTTCTATTTTCTTTAAATTCACCATAATCTAACTGTATTGTGCATCAATGACCTATTTCTAAACCCGCGAGTAAAATCGAATTTGAATCAACAATATATTAAAAAAATGGTTTAATCTATTACGAGTTTTGCCTGTAGAGAACCTCTACGATTTACAGTGAGTTAGCCCGTACAGAACCTCCGCGGTCTGTTAAAAGATTTACTTAGAGACATGAAGCAACGCGATGTGAATAACTTATGTTTACGACATTAATAGAAAGATGCCAACACGAGACGGTCGTAATGCAGTGCTGCATGTTCCTTGCTTTACCCAGAGATGCTGAGATTGCACGTCTGCGGCACAGCATTCTGTAGATTCTCATACTGACGTTGCCTTACGTCACTGACACAAATATTCCGTCAGCAAGGACGTGGAAGTGATGCTGATTGAGAGAGTCTAAATACGTTTCGAATGTGTGTACGTCTGTTTGAGTGTGTGTGTGTGTGTGTGTGTGTGTGTGTGTGTGTGGGCGCGCGCGCGCGCATTATGTACATGTATCTGCCTCGTGTATTTGTCTGCCTTGTTGTATATTATATATGTGCGCGAATGTCTGTCTGATAGTGTGTATGTCTTTTGTGTATGTGTATAACTACCTTGGTGTGTCTTTACCTGAATGTGCATGTCTGCCTTGTATGTATGTCTTCCTTGTACCTTTGTCTATGTGTGTTGTGTATATATGTATGTGTGTGTGTGTGTGTGTGTGTGTGTGTATTTACTTGTGTGTGTATGTGTGTGTGTGTGTATGTGTGTTTACTTGTGTCCAGTCAATGCGCAAATAAAATTGAGCAAATTACTAAGAATTAAGACAACAACGACCAACGGCGACATTTCATTCTCTTTCAGTACATTCGAATGTAAATTGATACAAGGATAGATTGATGGACAAACAAATGGATCAATGGTTATGGATTCAAGGACGGACGTAAGGAGCCATAGATAGATAGATAGATAGATAGACGATCAAATAGATAGATAGATAGACGATCAGATAGATAGATAGATAGATGATCGAGAGGAAGGTGCTGACCCGATAACTAAACTGAACACGTGACAGTTGCACTATAAATGTGCCATTTGAGTCGGGCCCGAGTTAACGAGTGCCAGTAGCGTGCCATCCAGATTAACGACCTTCTGCCGTGTTGGCACTCTCCAACGGTTTGTTCAGGCGATGTATAAATCAGTAATGCTATTACACACACTTATTAATTAACCTGCCACAGACATTAGTTTACCTACAAGTTGTGAGATTGTATGCAAGAGGTAAATGTATTCAGACACGAAGAAAATGGCTAGAAATGAATACGAGAGAGGGTGGGGTGCAGGAGTGAAAGGAAATAAAGAAAAATATTTTACTGCTAGAGAGAGGCGTTAAAAATAATACAAGAAGAAGGCGCGATCGAGAGTAGAAGAGTTAAACCAGGGAAACAATAATGCACAATGGACAAGCTAATATATATAATACATGCTTGTGTGCTTACGTGAGTGAATGAGAGAGAGAGAGAGAGAGAGAGAGAGAGAGAGAGAGAGAGAGAGAGAGAGAGAGAGAGAGAATGGGAGTAGATAGAAAATAACAGAGACAGATACACAGACTGGACAAAGATAGAGAGAGACAGACAAACAAACAGACAGACTCGGACAAACATAGTAGTAGACATAAAATCATCGAGAGAGAGGCACGAGCATAGAGAGGGTGTAGACAAAGAGACAGGTAGTCAAGCAAGAGACAGAGAATTAAAGCAAGGCTCGGAGAGGTAGACACATATAGAGACGCAGACAGACACAGAGGTAGACAAACTGACAGAGTGAAGGTAGAGAAAACAGAGAGATGGACATACATCAGAGAGATATAACAGAGGCAGAATGAATGAGTTAGAGAGAGAGAGAGAGTAAGAAAAGTAGACTGATGCAGGTAAACAGAGACAGAAAAAGAGAGAGGTAGTCAGAGATACAGAGAGGTAGATATAAAGGCACACACACACACACACACACACTGACATAGTCGGCACATAGAGAGGTAAATGGTTAGAAAGGCAGTACAACAAGATTGAAAGATAAGATAAATGTACACTCAGATGGAAACAGAAAGAGGGAAACTCAGAAAAAGATCAAGAGTGTGAAATAGAGAGAGCAATAGAGAAAGAGAGTGAGTGTGTGTGCCTGCCGCAGTTTTATGAATGCTAACAGTGGCAAGACATGGTCCGCGCAGCAAGGCCTACCGGTGTACCTTGTACCTGCCCCTCTCCTAATATGGTCATGGCGCTAGTTGAGGAACGGCAATGAACAAAACGGCAAGCCGAGTTCACCTCTCTCTCTCTCTCTCTCTCTCTCTCTCTTACACACACACACACACACACACATCAACACACCGGCACTTTTGGATGTATGTCTGCATCTCGCTCACTACCTGGCTTTACAGTTAGTATTTTCATATAATATACTTGCGTCAGTGAGTTAGTTCCCTTTGAATGTGTTCAACGAAATGTCGGCGAGTTCGCGTTTTATTGTACTTGGACTTAAGACTACTCTTCTTCCACGTACTCATGTTCCGCGGGCGCTCGTCCCAACTGGAAATTAAGGAACAAGTGGGACAGCACAACCTCACCTAGAAATTAAGGAACAAGTTGGGTAACAACCGTATCCTTCATTCAGGGTTCTGCAAGCACATTGTTCTCACCGTTGCCTCTTTTTTCTATTTGATGAAACTGATCACATTAAGTCAATAAGTAATTATATATGAGAGAATTAGCACCGGAGAAAAAAAAAACAAACAGAAAGGAACTAATAAAAATTTTAAAAAAAGATTATGTCAATTAATGTAACCAGGTAAAATATACATACAAGCAAACCTGCAAGGCTATTCACCTCTTATCTCAATGGCTTTACCCACGAGTATATTCATTAGCGTCAGTACCCTTCTTTAATTCATGAAGTGATGGATAAACACTCGACAAAGAGGTCGAGTAATAAGCATAATTGCTTTCGTGAACTTAACTGATTTTGCTCAGGTAATTGTCTTTCTTTCGCACGGGCAAGATAGAATAATTGGACTCAAGACGTTGCGTTGGAGATTGTTTCCTCCCTTTCAAAGCGATAGAGAGAGAGTGTCCTCCCTTAGAGATAACGAGTTTATTTTTATACGCTAACGGAGCTACATGTTATGAAGTATGCTTCAGTTTCTCAATCAGTCGATGAAATCAACATTTTGTCCGATCTCGGAGAAAATAATTTTAACTTACTGGTTATCGAAACAGTTTCAGTATCAACTGATCGTCAAACAGCGAAAATATTAGTTTACTGATCATTCATCAGTATGTTTTAGGTCATCCTAAATTCAAGTCTGTTTCTCAGCACATTGTTAAATTTGGCAAAACGTTGACAATAATGATTCATTGTTTATTTACTACATCTACGAGTGGTCAAATCTACAGAAATGACTCCTTGTTTCTTTACATCTGAATGGTCAGATCTACAGTAATGATTCCTTGTTTATTTACGTCTATGATAGTCAGATCTACAGTAATGATTCCTTGTTTCTTTACCTCTTTGAGTGGTCAGATCTGACTGTTATTTTATTTTCTTCTTTTAATTCAAGCATATTCATATCGGAAAATAATAATCAGCGGTCAGATGGCCATAAAAAAGGAAATAAATATATTGTTGTTAGTTATAAAATATTATAAAAACATTCACACACAAGGCCACGATTTATAGCGAATTAATGTATAGCAGATGATTTTTGTTATTATTTTTCTTTTTCTTGGACATTATTCTGAAGCTATTATTAAAATGCCAGCGCAAAAGTTTGAATTAAGACTAACATCAGCTCTATTTATATTCCCACACACACACACACACACTGATTTATGCAAAACAAAATGCCCAAATTATGAAACATAATTGTATAATGAAAAGGAGAAATATAAGATTATAAGCAGCGAGTGTGTAAGAGACAGGAGAGAGAGAGCAGAGAAGAGAGAGAGAGAAGACTGAGGAAAGACAGATGAGAGTGTAGAGAGGGAGAGGAAAGAGACAGAGAGTATGTGTGGTGGCTCTTAATATTATTGTCGGCGTAATTTTAGCGAAACATTTTCCAAGAAAAGTCTGGCCAGCACTCACTGTCTTTCAGCTGCCAAAACGATCTATAGATTGTGAGTTATCTATATCACACGAATACCGTGCTATCATTCCTACATTTACCAGAATACTCTTATAAGTCCAACATCATAAGCAGAAGAACCCATTGCCCTCCAATTTTTCCTTGTGGGCTTGAATTCTAGATACTTTGCCCTCCTATATATTTAGTGCGAGATACTTTGCCCTCCTTTAGTATCATACCGCCTACCGTTGATAGGCGAGAATAAAAAATTCATAGCTGAATATTCCTTAATATTTTCCTACTCGTGTTAAAGTTTCTTTCGCTTAGAATATCTAAGAAATCCTGTCAGCTTTTATCGCTTGCTTGCACATCTCTACTTGTATGTGACCCAATCCCCTCATCCACTCAATCTCTACTTGTATGTGACCCATTCCCCTCATCCACTCAATCTCTATTTGTATGTGACCCATTCCCCTCATCCACTCAATCTCTACTTGTATGTGACCCATTCCCCTCATCCACTCAATCTCTACTTGTATGTGACCCATTCCCCTCATCCATTCAATCTCTACTTGTATGTGACCAATTCCCCTCATCCACTCAATCTCTACTTGTATGTGACCAATTCCCATCATCCACTCAATCTCTACTTGTATGTGACAATTTCTCATCTACTCTATGTGACCCATCCCCTCATCCAGTCTGTCTTTAATTGTATGTGACCTCTTCCCCTCATCCAGTCTATCTCTACTTGTATCTGACCTATTTCCCTCATCCAGGTGTATCCCTACTTATATGTGACCTATTATCCTCATCCAGGTGTATTTAAATGTGACCTAATTCACTTATCCGGATGTTTTTCTATTTGTATGTGATCTTTTATCCTCATCCAGGTTTACTTGTATGTGACCTATTTTCTTTATCCGGGTGTATCTCTACTTGTATGTGACCTATTATCCTCATCCAGGTGTAACTCTATGTGACAACTTCCCTCGTTCATTGGAGTGAAGGTAAATTTTACAAAAAGAATGGAGAGATAAAACTTCTTCAAATAATTTCACGCAATAACTTTTTCCATTTTCCAAACTTTTTAGACTTTCAAAAAGTAGCTATTTTCATTTTACATAAGTCGATACATAGTCAGAATATCTTTGTCATTTTATATAAATTTGCCATTGTGTTGCACTTTATTACAAACCGAGCAAAACTTTTATTTAGTATACTTAATTTATTCATATTGAACATTCACAGTTCACTGAGACAATCACAGTGTGTGTGTGTGAGTGTGTGTGTGTGAGTGTGTGTGCAGATATTTTTTTAAATATAATTTTAAGACTTTGAGATAAATTGAGCAACCAGATGTCTAATACAATTACACTTAATCATGCACACACATTGAAAAGTAATAATTTAGTAGTTGTTGCTGAGTCTGACTATGTATTGTAGCTGATAAAAACATAAGCGAGCATGCACATATACACATGCACTTGCACGTGCACAAACATTAGAAATGGTTATTTTAAGACTTTTACAAATTTTGAACACGTAGATATAAATGATACAATCACGCTCACACACATAATTATACATATAAACAACAACAGTTTAATACTTGTAAATATATTGTACACCATATGTATTGCTGACACATTTGCACACACTTTTTAATGTGTCGTTTTAATCCCTATGTGAACACGCACATTTTACTGATACAATCATATATACTTATCCACACACCTGTAAACTTAACGTGAGCGTATGTATAACATGCAAATATATGCAAGGACACATTCACAAACACGTTAGAAAACATAGGCTAAATAAACATGCAAATTTGTCAAAATTGAAACTGTTTTTCTTCTTCTTTTTTTTTAATAGGCAACAGGTCTTTCCAAACTTTCAAAAAGAAAAGATGAAACAACATTTCCAAAAACAACAACAACGACTCGAAACCGTTAACTGCTTGTTCATTTATTTCTCCCGTCATACAATGTGCCAAGAAATCCTGCTGTGTAAAAATACAAGATTTTCTACACCAGGTAGCATGACTGTGAGTTGAAGACAACTTACTACCAGAAGCGTAAGCAGAAATCTCTATACCTGCTAAGCGCAGCAGAGTTCCACTCTGTTTCCATGGTAATACGTGATGTACTCCACCCCCACCACCCTATTGAAACTTACTCTCCCATTGCCAGTGTGCGCAACTGAAACCATTGGTGTTATCTCTAAAGTAAAAGATTTCCTCTCTTTTTTTTTTCTTTTTTCTTTGGCATGTTATAAAGCAAATGTTTCAAAATGTTTTTAATTAAGCAATAATCTTGGATTGCTTTCGCACCCGAATGGAGACTGTACAATTACAATCTAATGTTTCTGCCATATATTCTTTTGCCTTCACCTGTAGAAGATATTGCCTCTACCCGTTCGTGGTTCCAGTGCAGACAGTCGCGCGAGAAGCTTGCTTTCGTTTGTTTGTTTTTTTTTGTCGTCAGATGATTAATCTATTTACTGGCTAACTCTTTCTGTGCTAAATTCCAGTTATTTAGAGATGGCGTTATTAAGCGATAATTTAAAATAATTCGGTTTATACTAGTCTATCCATAACGGGGGTTCCAATCCCGCTCACTGTGAAAAACTGATTCTAAGCCTTTCCCATTGCTCACTGGTGGTGAGATGAGTGTCTAGTCCCTCGGATGGGATAATAAAACGAGGTTCCGGATGCTACAGATCACTTGTTAGTTAAAAATCGGATCTTGGCCTCTGGCTCGGGCATGAGTGGACTATAGCACAAAACATGGCCGATCTACTACCCATGCACTATGCACACCTTCACACTCATGACTGCAAAATCTCTCTTCCAGGACATAAAGTTTTCCCAAGGGGCTTGCAGCCGTATGTGACATCGGCGAAAACAGGAAGTTCAAAGAACGTTTAAATCAAAGGTGATTGCAAGCAAAGGGGTCATGACCTTGTATGCCATTTCCGCATACATACGATGATTTCAAGCAAGGGGGTCATTATCTTGTATGCAATTTCCACATACACACGGTGGTAGTGACTGCCACGTGTCCATGACAAACGTTGGAACCTTTATGAGACAGATTCAATGTGATACTGGTAAAATGCAACGAATTCAATGGAGGACACTCGGACATACGTAACACAGTAGAGAGAAGAGCAAAACAGATTCAAGGGAGGACACTCGGATTCATACGTAACAGAGAGAAGAGCAAAACAGATTCAAGGGAGGACACTCGGACTCATACGTAACAGAGTAGAGAGAAAAGCAAAACAGATTCAAGGGAGGACACTCGGACTCATATGTAACAGAGTAGAGATAAGAGCAAAACAGATTCAAGGGAGGACACTCAGACTCATACGTAACAGAGTAGAGAGAAAAGCAAAACAGATTCAAGAGAGGACACTCGTAAGGAACAGAGTAGAGAGAAGAGCAAAACAGATTCAACGCAAGGAAAACACACAAGCGAAAGGCAGAGAAGTGATGGTCACTATTTGCCTCCCCAGGATGACCAAAGAACAGACAGTATATTCCAGGCAAATAAATTCCAGTTCGCTGTGAACTGAATTGAGAGTGATAATCCTGTAAATCTAAAATGTGTACACGGACATTGCTTAAATAAATAAATAAATGATGTGTTGATTTAATGATTAGTAATGCTGCAGTGTTTATCTGATAAAAAAAACAACATTATTTACCCTTTGCTCCATATTTATCCTTTGCAGACTGTGATTCTGTGATGGGCAAGCAGGATTACTTCAACTTGCAGAGTCTTTAGCTAGTAATTAACATACACAACGTGCAGTATTAGAAACAGAAATTTGAGAGAATGCGGTTAGCTGCTACAGTAATGAGTAACGTGTATATTTGCTGCTTAATGAGATAAGCTATCTGAAGTTTTGTCTATAACTCTATATATTCACAATCACTGTTACTACTTAATGAGAAATGCTATCTGAAGTTTTGTCTGTATATTCACAATTACTGTTACTACTTAATGAGAAATGCTATCTGAAGTTTTGTATATATATTCACAATCACTGTCACATGAATCTAATTAACGAACTTTTGTAACTTGTTGAACGAGAGTAGACTGGTAGTTAAGCTCTAAGTACTGATTGCTCAAATTGGAGAGCTCATAATTACACTTACACATCCAATTGCAATAACAGTTACTCAAATAATAGGGCTTTACAATAGAGTAATATTACAACAAAATCCATGCTTAACTAAAATCACACAGCAATAATATTTTACTCAAATAATAGGGCTTTACAATAGAGTAATATTACAACAAAATCCACGCTTAACTAGAATCAGACTGCAATAACAGTTACTCAAATAATAGGGCTTTACAAGAGAGGTTATAGTACAACAAAATCCACGCTTAACTAGAATCAGACAGGCCTTTCTGTGGAAAGGAATTCTAATTGCCAAAGCGTACCTGTTTGCATGTTGAAATCGTCTTGAAACAATCTTGGCACTGACGCCTTTACGGAATAACAAGAGGGGTAAAAATTAAAACGAAGAAAAGAAACAATCACATGATGATCTAGTTCTGCCTTATCGCAGATCTTTACAGAACAAGAGAAAACTATTTTCCAGCAGCAAAGCAAATCAATATATAGAATTGATAAAAGATGACAAAATGAGAATGTTATCGAAAGTGCCTTCAGGTAAATACCTCCCTGTAAACAAAGGCAACAGCAGATTAAAAGAAGCGAGCGTCTTATGAGAGAACTTGCCAAGAGCGAAGATCAATCTCCAAGTTCCTAGCACTGAATATAGCAAAACCCACACCTGTTCCACGATATAGATTTTAAAATAATTGTTTCCTTATATATGTACATGTGTGTGTGTGTGTGTGTGTGTGTGTGTGTGTGTGTGTGTGTGTGTGTGTGTGTGTGTGTGTGTGTGTGTGCATGTATGCATTCATGATATACATTCCTGAATGTGTATATATATACAGATGTGCATGTATGTATATGTGTGTAGTAATGTGTAATGTATGTATGCCTATATGTAAATATACCTGTATGTAAGCATGCATATATATGTGTATGCATGTATATATGTGTGTGTTTGTAAATGTCTATGTATGTGTGTGTATATGTGTATGTATGTAGATGTAGATGTGTATGTCAGCATGTATGCATCTATGTGTATGTAAGTATGTATACACGTAAAGAAGTGTAAGTATGCATAGATGTGTATGTAAGTATGTATGCATGTATAAATGTGCAAGTATGTATGTTTGTCTACTATTTGTCCTACAACAGTCTGTTAGTACACGTGCATAAAATAACACATGAGGAGGACAAACGGTTTTATATAAAGAAATAATGCTAAACATTAAACAAATGTTTTGCAGGTTATCTGGATAGATGCTGACCTTCAAATGGAAATTTCAATACTTCGTTAGAAGCGCTATTGTGCATAGATTCAAGGTCACTTCTTTATATGCACGTTAATTAAAAACCAAGCAGGCGCCATGTCTCTCCTGCTAAATGATCCTAATGATTTGATTTTAATTAACTTGGCTCCAGGTCCTACCCACTAACTAAGTATCAAGCTTATAGCATAAGAATACAATATACTAATGTGTAGAGCAATATTTAACAAGATAAATTACAGTTAATTACAGAGACAGTGGATGAAGCTGTGCTGAATTTCTTGCTCTCACGTGGACATAAGACTCAGGTGCTTCGCGGAGTGTGCACGTGCATCTGGTAAACAGAAATAGAAATTAATCTAGAAAAAAAAAAGTTAACACTTTAAATAATCCGAGTGCGAATTAAATAGTTATTGCTTTTAGTCTACATATAGGCTCACTAAGCAAAGTGTTAACAGTACAATCATCAGTTTTTGCCAAGAGATGGAGAGATGGAAAAAGAGAGAAATGGGTTATGTATCACTTAAAATGTAACGTATACTGTAAATGGGAGTTTTGTTTTGCAAACGGGTTTTTAGTTCAGTCAGGCTAAATCCCCACAATGCCATTCGATGAGGAATCCCACTAGCAAAGGGGAAACAGTGTTCAGTCAGGCTAAATCCCCACAGTGCCATTCGAAGAGGAATCCCACTAACAAAGGGGAAACAGTGTTCAGTCAGGCTAAATCCCCACAGTGCCATTCGATGAGGAATCCCACTAGCAAAGGGGAAACAGTGTTCAGTCAACTATAGATTCCTTATTTTTACGCAGACGTTTCTCAGGAATGGAAACGAAGAAACGGACAAGCAAACCGTTCATATATCTGAAATATGTTAGTGAACAGACTTAATATCTTAAAATTTATTTTCACACTCCATTTTTTACGTGCAATTTCAGACTTTCTTCTTGTCATAAAATAGTCTCACGTGCTTTTTTTTTTAGGACTTAATTATCATTTTCAAAACATGTTCATTATAAATATAAAATATCAGGAATTTCTCATAGCCTGAAAGAAGAAAAAGCACGTTTAATTTCATCCATTCCACTAACTTGCTTAGCTAGGCATATTTCACCTTTAAATACGTTTTTATTATCATGCCGAGTTTCGTGGAGAAGAGTACACAGTTATATCCGCTGAATTTTTGCTAGTGTAAACAGTTTTATTTATTTATTTTTTTAAAAAATCCTCTACCTTTCTATTGGTCAGACTTTATGCCCCTTGGTATCTAACTTTATATTTCCCTCTTTCCCTCTGGAACGAATCCACTTGCAGTACCATTCCTTAACTCTATTAGAGACAGGCAGCTTCGGACGCGCCCTAGCAACGTAACATGATCGAACTGTTTTACACAACCATAAGCCTATACAACAGATTGTTCACACAACAAGGCATCAGACGCATGAAACAAGAATACTAAACTTAATCATAGGATGCATAGGTTTTGTAAGACGTATGATTAATTTCACAACTAATAATAGATCAATAATAATATTATTAAACTTTCTAATATAGTGGGTTTATTTAATCGCAATATATGCATATTTGTGTATGTGTGTGTATATTTACAGTATGAAAGCATATCTCACCAAACTTAAACAAACATTTCCAGTATGCAGGCAAGGATGCAGGTTGCTGGGAGCTGGGAAATGTTATTTACAGTGACATTTTACAGAGAGATTTAAAAAAAAATTTACCTAACTTTCTTATCGAGGTCATTCAGCAACGAATGTCATTAATTGCATCATATTCGTCTGCGCATGCGTGCTTAGCCCATTCATCAGACTACCCATGGTGTAGTCCATTATTATTATTTTAAAAAGGAAAAATGGGACTTATTGAAATGACTTTGTGAAAAGCAGATTAGAAGATATAACTCTGAAAGGCATACTAACAGAAACTGCTATATTTAAAAAAAAACATACAAATAGAAATAACTTTCCTAAATAATACTCTAACAGACTAATATTCCTGGTGGAAAAAGTTAAAATATTACTTACTGAAAGGCAAATTATTAAAATTGATTATTTTCTGTAAACAAATTACTAATAGACATTACTATTTCCAACAGCAGACTAACTAAAAACAGAAACCAATCAAATCAAAACATGAAAAGAATAAAAAATGAAGTTAACAAGATTTATTATAATTGATAACTTGCAAACTCATTTTAATCTTCTATATTTTTTTTCAGCATTTCATGTTTGGTTGTGTCTTTGATTATGGTAACATGTAACTATATGGATGTTGACCATGTGTATGTGCAGTTTATAATAGATTCCACCAAACTAAAATAGGTTACAGTTAGTAGGCTATAATAAGCTCTAGTATGTTATAATAGGATCCAGTAGGCTTTATAAGCTGTAGTAGGTTACATTTGGATCCATTATGCTATGATGAGCTCTAGTAGGTTATAATAGGATCCAGTAGGATATAATACATCTTGACGCTAAAATATCCTTAAATATTAAGGAGACTATAATAAGCTCTAGCAGACTATAATATCCAGGTGACTAAATAAACTTTAGTAGACAGTAATATCTAGTAGGCTTTAATAAGCTATAGTGGACTCTAATATCCAGGAGAATATAATAAGTTCTAGTAGACTATACTATTCAGGAGATTATAAATAGCTCTAGTGGACTCTAATATCCAGGAGAATATCCAGGAGAATATAAGCTCTAGTAGACAATACTATTCAGGAGACTATAAATAGTTCTTGTGGACTATAATATCCAGGAGACTATAATAAGCCCTAACTTATTATAGGATCAAGTAAACTATAATAGGATACAGTAGGCTGTAATAAACTTTAGTAGGTTATCTTAGGTTCCAGTAGGTTCTAGAAAAATAAATAAATGATTTGCACGCTTCAAAGTCGATGATCTGAGAACGCGTTCATAAGTCTGTTCGCTGAGTTGGACAATCCTGAACTGGAAAAGTATGTCAAAATAAAAAAAACGATCAAGCTGGGTCTCAAGCTCATGACACATTACACAAGACTTAAGGTCCAGACCTCTCGGCCATTTCCAGATGTAACAGACAACAATTAGCTTATTGTGTCCCGGTATATATTACATTCTTACTGTTAAAAATATTAAAAGTTGCATATATGTATGTGTGTGGGTTGGGTGGGTAGGGTGTATGTGTGGGGTTGGGGGGTTGGGTGTATATGTGGGGGTGTTTTAATGGTAATGGTATAGTTAGAACAAAGAGGCATTCTAAGCAAACTTAAATCTGAATTTGAATTCTAGCAAGATATTATGTCAAATATTTTTCAATTCAGATTGACACATCCCTATTACTTTTGTATATTTTAATATTAATTTCTGTATATTTTAAATATGTGAATGTATTAATATGCTATACTAGAATTTATGTTTTATTAATCAAAAGTTAATTTTACTCAAAGACGTTACACAACATTTCACGACTTATGTATGCTAGCGAAACAATAATTTAATATTTGTTTGTGAATCAGTTGAATATAACGACTATATTAAAAAGACTACAAAAGAATTCCACGGAAAATGCTCTCTGTATCATATATCCATACACACACACACACACTCTCTCTCTCTCTCTCTAAAACTCTCACTCACTTTCTCTCTCACACACACACTCTCTCTCTAAAACTCTCACTCACTTTCTCTCTCTCTCTCTCACACACACACACACACACACACGCACGCACGCGCACACACGCACACGCACACGCACACACACACACACACACACACACGCACACACACACACACACACACACACACACACACACACACACGCACGCACGCTAAAACTCAACGCGCACCTTTTAAACATTACGTATCATGCATAATTAAAACAAAATGAATGTTAATTAATAATAATTAGGGCATATTGCCTCCTTTTATTTAAGCATTCTAGTTAACTTGAAACAGCATTGTCTAGGGTGACGACTTTAGAACTTGTTACCACCAACTCTAATATTTAACAATTCTGGAATTCACTGCCAACAATTCTTCGTTATAAGATGTTATGGGCATGTGGAATTTTTACCGTTGTTGTTGTTTACGCAAATGCTGGACTCACGGGTGTTTCGATAATACCAAACGGTAACTTGATAATGAACACAGCGTTTGTCAAAATGCGGAAAGGGCATACAAAACTGTTGCTGTTGTTACTGCGCATGCGCACGAATTTCGGCCTATAAAATTCCTGTATGTCATGGCGTGTTGTATTCGATGATGAATTTGTAAATAGAACATTCTTGAATTATCATTTTATTGACTAGCTGCCAGTTTACTGGCGCCCAAGTCACATGAATATAAAATTTGCGTACCTTGCTGTGAGTTTCTAAGGCTGAAATGGTCCATGAAGTATATGTTACGCAAGCAGGGCTGGAAAAAGTATGACATTTTGTGACCCGGGTTTCTGAAGGATGCAGAATGCATATCTAGATTTCGTGAAGACTTTATAAAATGTTTACTCTTATAAAGGACCCAATCGCTTTGCAATAATTACGCATTAAAACACAACAAAATCTTGAAACAAACAACCTTTAAGGGAAGAAATTTAAACAAAAGTGATCATTCCACATGAAAAATAAAAATAATAAAGAAATGTTCCTTGATATGGAAATAAAATTAGTTTACAACTATAGAGTATAATCATACAGAAGTAAAGAGAGCTCTGGTATTGCTAATGAAATATGGACACTACTCTTGACAATGATCACGGTCTTTTACTTTCTGGGTTCAAAATTCACATATTTCAGGTGGACAACCCTAATAATCCAATGAACGTTGACCATACTACTTACTTTCTGTTTTCAAAATTCACATATTTCAGGTGGACAACCCTAATAATCCAATGAACGTTGACCATACTACTTACATTTTGCTATCGGAAAGATGACAATGCAGATAATTTGATGATGGACGTAAGATGACAGCAGAAACGTACATTTGTATGAGGTCAGACATTTAGTTAAGGCGGGAACCAGACAGTAAGCCAATAATAAATAGAAGATTATGTATACTAGTAAGAACTTGTATAATATCGCCACTAAATATTGAGAAGTTGAATGTGTGATCATACTCTTAAGAATGTAATCAGTGCTTTGTTTTTACTTTGTTTTGTGACAATACACACAGCAAAGAAAGTCCAGTTATAGAATTATACTGTGCATAATATTTCACTGTGACAATCATCGCTACCATTATTACCATCACAATCACCATCTGTGGTGGAGTAAATTTGCCTATCCCTATTTTAAAACTTAATTTTAAAACATAAATTGTTAAATATCAAAGTGACCCGACCTTGGGCAGTCCCTGTGTTGATATTTTCAAGTTAGAGTAAATAACTCTGGTGGAAAATCTGTTAAAAATTTTCTGATGCAATCCAAACCAACTCCAAGTGGGTGAGTAGTTTTTCTGACTAATAGTCTCACACTGTTCATTGATACCTTAACCAATGGGGATGGACTGAAAGTTTTTAAAGAAGTACTTTATACTAATCTTGAATTTGAACATAACTGAAGTCTAGTAATAAAGGCGATCATTAGCTTATGGTAATTTAACTGACTGGAAGAATGAACTTAATAGAATAGAATGTTTCATACAGGTTTGCTATTGATCTATGATTTGAATTAGATCATGCTTATGTAATTGAATCATCGTTGCTATGTTCATTAAATTGACTACTTTGTACATTTTACTTATGAATTTCGATCAATGATATATTTTTATGCTATGTGTGTGTGTGTATTGGACTAACGAAATTGTTGCGGGATTTGTTATTTGAGAATGTTTGTAAGAGAGAAAGAAGTTTAGAGATGAAATATGCCTGAAATTTAGTGCCGCCTTCACTTGACTTTTGTAGAGCTAAGCAAGCCTTTTTGTTTTTCTTTTGTCGCATCATGCTACAGTACTTCCCTCACGTTCGTCAAATATTTTTCTTCTTTCCTCTTTTATTACGATGATAGAAGTTTCTAGCTTCCGCCGATTTCACTGCTTGGCACGAGGTGTAATGCTGTTGGTAGAGTTGATGGTGATGGTAATAAAAGACAGAGTGGAGAGTAGTGGACAGGAAAGTGTAGAGTGGTGATGAAAGACAAAGTGGAGAGTAGTGGACAGGAAAATGTAGTGGTGATGACGAATTGCCGCCTGTTGTCCATTGCGCTTATGTCTGGCCGGTAGAGGCATATATTGGCTCGGTATTCCGTAGGTCAATGTTGCTGGTGTTGTTGTAGTCGTCGTCCCCGACGTTGGACGGGGTGGATGGGTGTGTCTTACAGAGCCCAGGCTAGTAGCACACTAAGTCTCTACCTATTGTGTACAAACGCCCACATTTTAAAATTTTTATTTCGTTTTAATTGCACAATGGCGGTGGCGGTAGATAGATAGATAGATAGATAGATAGATAGATAGATAGATAGATAGATAGATAGATAGATAGATAGATAGATAGATAGATAGATAGATAGATAGATAGATAGATAGATAGATAGACCATTTCAAAAATACTTAAGACTGCAGCAGTTTTCACTTTTAGTGAAGTTCTTATTTTATAAACGAAAGTTAAAATATAAAAAAAAGTTTGCTGCAGTAAAATGCTATTTCAGTCAATAGCTATACCGCTTACTGTATTTCTACACTTTTTTTGATCACTAAGCAATTCTGAATCGCTATTGATGCAACTTTGGATCAATGTTTCTTGTAGATGGTGTTTTCTTAGGGACTGGATAGAAAGCTTCCAACAAGAATTCAATACTGAGCTTGCATAGGTGATTACATAAATGCTTTTTCTGCACTTGAATGATAAAGTTTAAGTTTAGGGTGTTAGCATGCGAATACCAAGTGTATTTATCGTCTTTGATTGACACTATTTACTTCCCCAAGTCGCCGTTTTATTTCATTTAAAGAGAATTTGTAAACAAGTGGAAGATGCTGTACCTAATTATAGACTTCATTAATTTATTTATTTATTTTCTCTAAAGCAAAAAATTTTGTATGGCTCGTGTATGTCTTCAAGATTCAGAAGCAACCTTAAAGCCGGTTCATCCCACTTCGTTAACCTCCTCACCCACTCTCAACCCTTAATTCCCGCACTCACACCGACCAATATTAAAGGAAATTTAATCTTCAGACATTCATGGTAATTGTTTCAAAAACAAACTATTTTACTTTTAAATGTAAGGAATTAAATAAATGCTGTATCAATACGTCGGTGTACTGAAAGAAGTAGTGTGATATTTCATGGTGACAGTACATTGAAAAATATTGTGTGTGGTGAAGTATATTTGCCTATCCTTATTTCTAGACTTAATTGTTATTTAAATTGTTAAATTGGCAAAGTGGCCTAACCTTTGACACTTCTTATGATGGTATTTTGTAAGTGTCAGAGTTGGAGTAAACAAACTTGAGTTGAGAATATGTTAGAAAATCGCTGATGCAATCCAAACCATTTCCAAACTGGATGAGTAGTTTTTATTATCCAAGTTTAAGATTAACCGAGAATAAGACCCGCCAATGAGCTGAGATCAAAAGTATACGTGCTGTAGAGAATTCTATTGTCTAATCACTTGAATTTGGTGTGGCAAGAAGTCCAGTATTGAAAGGTGGCCATTAGATAATTTGAAATTAACTGACTGATTGAGAGAGAATGGACTTAGAAATATTTCGTGCATTTTGCTATTAATATGTTATACTTGTATTTTACATAGGGATGGATTATATGAGTAGACTATTATTTCTACATATTGTGAACTATGATGCTTATATGTAGTATGCTAAACACTTGACATTGTTTCTAGTGAACCCGTTCATGAAACTATTATGCTGTATGCAAATATCAGGCTAATAAATACTGTTGCTGGAAACTGTAAGTTGAGGCTTGAATGTAAAAAAGAAAGGAGTTAAAAGATGAATAAACTGGAAACTTAGCATTTGTTCCCTGATTATATTTTACAGGGAAAAAGTAGCCTTTCCTTGTTTTATCTGAATCTCCTGGTTTATTGAATATAACCCACTACAGATGTGGTAGATGCAAGAAGTATCTACTGCAGTGTGTAAGTGTAAGGAATATACTGCACTCTACTGATGTACGGTGGCAAAGTATGCTGACTACATAGAGCAATTTATGGTAAAAGGAAATTACTGCAAAATGCTATAATTGTTATTTTGCTTCAGGGAGTTAATATGGTGAAGAAGCGCCCAGGTTTGCCTCTAGGGAATAGTGTTTTACAATGTGAGGAGGGAATCACATGGAATTGACTATAATAATGTACACAATAAACTTTCGACTTTGTTACAAACAGCATGTGAAAGACTATTGAGAAAGTTCCTTAATCAGGTTATGTACTAACTAATTATAGCTATCTCTAATAACTCCATTTCTGTTCTCTGATAAGAATTATCCTGTGATTTGTATTGACACTAATCTATTGAATGGTGTTTTATGATACAGGACCGTATAAGGTATTCAAATTATGTCAACATGGTTTTGAGGAAATATTGATTTCAAGTAATCCTTTTCATTGTATTTGTCATATGTATATTTGATTGTTGATTTTAAAAAAAATTATTGACCTTCTTACACATATTGACAACTTTATGTTGGAGAATAAAGAGGGTGGAGGGGGGTTCACTAAATATAGATTAAAGGGTGACCCGTAAAATGCGCGAAGGACAAATGAGAGCAGACAAAACCGCGATGGACAAAAGCGCGCCGACAAAATTGCGCTCTTTGAAATCGACAAATTCGCGCCCACAAATGGCAGGAAGTGTTATGTATGTTC